>JAJPUD010017426.1:0-31336 GCA_023553655.1 Myrmecobius fasciatus | reverse complement strand
TGAACACCAGATAGATAATTTTGATTATTTTAAGTTAAAAAGTTTCTGTACAAACAAAACTAATGCAGACAAGATTAGGAGGGAAGCATCAAATTGGGAAATCATCTTTACAAGTAAGGGTTCTGATAAAGGTCTCATCTCTAAGATATATAGAGAACTGTCTCATATTTATAAGAATTTAAGCCATTCTCCAATTGATAAATGGTCAAAGGATATGAACAGACAATTTTCAGATGATGAAATTAAAACTATTTATAGTCATATGAAAAGTTGCTCCAAATCACTATTGATCAGAGAAATGCAAATTAAGACAACTCTGAGGTACCACTACACACCTGTCAGATTGGCTAAAATGACAGGAAAAGATAATGATAACTGTTGGAGGGGATGTGGGAAAACTGGGATACTGATGCATTGTTGGTGGAGCTGTGAATGGATCCAACCATTCTGGAGAGCAATTTGGAGCTATGCTCAAAAAGTTATCAAACTATGCATACCCTTTGACCCAGCAGTGTTTCTATTGTGCTTATATCCCAAAGAAATCATAAAAGAAAGAAAGGGCCCCACATGTGCAAGAATGTTTGTGGCAGCTCTTTTTGTAGTGGCTAGAAACTGGAAACTGAAGAGATGCCCATCAATTGGAGAGTGGCTGAATAAATTATGGTATATGAATGTTATGGAATATTATTGCTGTGTAAGAAACGACCAGCAGGATGATTTCAGAGAGGCCTGGAGAGACTTGCATGGACTGATGCTGAGTGAAATGAACAGAACCAGGAGATCATTATACACAGCAACAATACTATATGATGATCAATTCTGATGGACATGGCTCTCTTCAATAATGAAATGTCTCAAACCAGTTCCAATTGTTCACTGAAGAAAGCCACATACACCCAGAGAGAGTGTTGTGAAATGTGGACCACAACATAACATTTTCATGTTCTCTATTAAGGTTTGCTTGCATTGTATTTCCTTTATCAGATTATTATTTCTTGTACATACGATTTGTCCTGCACAAAAAAAAAAATGATGTGTGGCAATAACTATACATATATTTGATTTCTTAAGTATTCTAACATAATTATCATGTAGGGACTATCCTGCCCTCTCGGGGCCTGGTGCGGCGTAGGGGGGGGGGAAATTTGTAACATAAAGCTTTGTAAGGGTTAATGTTTAGGAATTACCCATACATATGTTTTGCAAATAAAAATTATTAATAAATAAAAAGAACAAATATAATGGACTATATTGGTACTGAGGTGTATAAAATTATAGATTTTTTTCTATTGACTATCAGTAAAGTGAGGGGAGTGCAGAGCCAAAATGGCTGAGTGAAGACACGACTCTCTGTGTCCTCCTCTGACCTTCTCTGAAATCAACAGCAGATTAAGCTTCTAAAGTAATTTTTAAATCAAAGAACCCACAAAAATTTGGACTACAACACATTCCTAGCAGAACATATGTTGGAGGAGCTCCAGAGCAGGTCTGTTTCAGTCTAGCATGGGGGTTGAGCAGTTTGCTGAACTTGGGTGCAGCTCCAGGAGACCAGGGCAAGAAGCTGAACCGGACTCAGTGTGGCAGGTTCTAAGGATCTGGGAAATCCCTGGAAGATGCTTGGGACACTCAGCCCTGATTGGGGGCAGGTGCTTTGGCAGACTTGCCTTTTGTAAAACGTAGATTGTAACTCACTGCAAATACAGGACCTAGCTTGGATGGCCCAGCACTGGAAGTCAATCAGTTGAACTGTCCTAGGGCAAATTACTGCAGCCGCTGCTTCTCTACTTTAAACAGATCTCAAACTTTAAAAAATAAGTCAGAAACAGAAAATAATTCTCATCATAGACGGCTTTTGTGGAGAGAAAGAAAGCCAGAACTCAGATCCTGAGGTTGCTAAAGGAAAAGCAACTCCAGAGAAAGCCACCAAGGGAGACATGAACTGATCCCCATTTCACAAGGCTTTCCTGGAAGATTGCATAAAAAATCTCAAAAGAGAGTTAGATGAAAAATGGGGAAATGAAGTGAGATGAGTGCAAAAGGAATGGAAAAAAGCATATAATCCCCTACAAAAGAGATATGATAAAGACACCAATTCACTGAAAAACAAAATTGGTGAAATGGAAAAAGTCTGCAATGAACAAAAAAATTCAATTGGCCACTTACAAAAGGAGGTAAAAAAGATAACCGAAGAAAATAATACATTAAAAATTAGAATTGAACAAATGGAACTGAATGACTCAATTAGACTTCAAGAATTAGTCAAACAAAAACAAAAACAAAAAAAAAATGAAAACATAAAAAATGTGAAATATCTCCTAGGAAAAACAATTGACCTGGAAAATAGATCTAAGAGAGACAATCTAAGGATTATTGGACTTCCTGAAAGCCATGATGAAAAAAAAAAGAACTTAGACACTATCTTCCAGAAAATCATGAAAGAAAACTGCCCTGATTTTTTAGAATAAGAAGGCAAAATCACCATCGAAAGAATTCACCAATCACCTCCTGAAATAGATCCCAAAACTAAAACCCCAAGGAATATCGTGGCTAAATTTCAGGACTATAACACCAAGGAAAAGATATAGCTAGCAGCTAGAAAGAAACAATTCAAACTCCAATGAACTGTAATTAGAATCACACAAGATTTGTCAGCCTCCACATTGAAGGATTGAAAGGCATGGAACCAGATATTCTGAAAGGCAAAGGAACTTGGATTACAGGCAAAAATAAGCTATCGAGCTAGAATGAGCATTATCTTCCAGGGAAGAAAATGGACATTAATGACATAGGTGAATTTTGCCTACTTCTAATGAAAAGACCAGATCTGAACAACAAATTTGACATCCAAACACAGAACTCAAGAAAAGCATAAAAAGGTAAAAAGGAAAGAACTAATATATTTCTATTATGGGTATACTTAATGAACGAGTGTATAATTTGATTTTACTTTGATAAAATGAAAAAGAAACTAAAGGTGGAAGGGCTATCATACTGGGAAAAAGAGGGAAAAGAAGGTAAAATAAGGTTTAAAAAAAGGAGGTAAAAATAAAGTAAAATCTCATGAAGATATAAAGAAAACCTAATATAATTGAGGATAAGCAGGGAGGGGATGAACATTGTGTGAATCTTACTCTCATCAGATTGGGCCCTAAAAGAGTATATCAGACACTTTTACTTTCACAGAGAAATCTGTCCCTACTTATAGGGAAGTGGGAGGAAAAGGAAGAAAAGGAAGGGACTGACAAATAGAAGGGAAAATAGAAAAATTAGGGGAAAGCTGTATAAAAAGAGGTAGGAGCTCTAAAGGGGTGGTGGACTGTTTGAGGGAGGTACTCATCAAAAGCAAAATACTGGGTAGGGGCAAGTGAGAAAGGGGAAAGGAAAGAGGAAAACATAACTTTGGGTAAATAAGATGGCAGGAAATACAGAATTACTTATTTTAACTGTGAATGTGAATGGGATGAACTCTCCCATAAAGCAGAAGTGGACAGCAGAGTGGATTAAAAACCAGAATCCAACCTTAGGGTGTCTACAAGAAACACATCTAAAGCACAAAGATAAATACAGAGTGAAAATAAAGGGCTGGAGCAGAATCTATTATGCTTCAGGTGAACAAAAAAAAAAAGGCAGGACTAGCAATCCTCATCTCAGATCAAGTAAAAGCAAAGATAGATCTAATTAAAAGAAATAAGGGAGGAAATTAAATTTTACTAAAGGGTGCCATAGATAATGAAGCAATGTCAATAGTAAACATATATGCACCAAGTGGTATAGCATCCAAATTCCTAGAGAAGTTAAGAGAGATGCAAGAAGAAATAGACAGCAAAACTATACTAGTGGAAGATCTCAACCTTGCTCTCCCAGAATTAGATAAATGAAACAACAAAATAAATAAGAAAGGAGTTAGGGAGGTAAATAAAATGTTAGAAAAGTTAGGTATGATGGATCTTGGAGAAAATTGAATGGAGACAGAAGGGAGTTTACTTTTTTCTCTGCGGTACATGGAACGTATACAAAAATTCACCATGTGTTAGGGCACAAAAACGACAAAATGCAGAAAGGCAAAAATAGTAGATGCATCTTTTTCAGATCATGATGCAATAAATATCACATGTAATATAAGGACAGGAGAAAATAGACCAAAAGTTAATTGGAAATTAAATAACCTAATTCTAAAGAATGAATGGGTGAAAGAGCAAATCATAGACACAATCAATAATTTCATCCAGGAGAATGACAATAATAAAACAACATACAAAAATTTGTGCAATATGGCCAAAGCAGTTATAAGGAGTAATTTGATATCTCTAGATGCTTATTTGCATAAGATAGAGAAAGAGAAGATTAATGATTTGGGCTTACTAATAAAAAAGCTAGAACAAGGACATATTAAAAACCATCAATTAAATATCAAATTGGAAATTCTGAAAATAAAAGGTGAGATTAATAAAATTGAAAATAATAAAACTATTGAATTAATTTTATGATAAAAAAATTAAATAGATAAGATTTTAGTTTTGATTAGAAAAAGGAAAGAGGAAAATCATATTTTTACTCTCAAAAATGATAAGGGAGAACTTTTCTCCAATGAAGAGGAAATTAGAGCAATAATTAGGAGTTACTTTGCCCAATTTTATGCCAATAAATTTGATAATCTAAATGAAAGGGATGAATTTCTACAAAAATATACACTGCCCAGGGTAACAGAAGATGAAATAAATTATTTAAATACCCCATTTTAGAAAAAGAAATAGAGCAAGCTATTAATCAACTCCATAAGAAAAAATCTCCAGGACCAGATGGATTTACATGTGAATTCTACCAAACATTCAAAGAACAATTAATTCCAATGCTATATAAAATATTTGAGAAAATAGGAAAAGAAGGTGTACTACCAAATTCCTTGTATGATACGGAAACGGTGCTGATAGCCAAACCAGGAAGGGTGAAAACAGAGAAATAAAACTATAGACCAATTTCCCTAATGAATATTGATGCAAAATTTTTACATAAGATATTAGTAATGAGATTACAGAAAGTTATCCCCAGGACGATACATTTTGACCAAGTAGGATTTATACCAGGAATGCAGGGCTGGTTCAACATTAGGAAAATGATCAGCATAATCAATTATATTAATAACCAAACTAACAAAAAACATATGATTATCTCAATAGATGCAGAAAAGGTATTTGATAAAATTCAACAACCATTCCTATTAAAAACACTAAAGAGTATAGGAAAACGTGGGCTTTTCTTTAAAATGATCAGTAGCATCTACTTAAAACCATCAGCAAGCATCATATGTAATGGAGATAACCTAGAACCATTCCCAATAAGATCAGGAGTGAAACATGGCTGCCCACTGTCACCATTACTATTTAATATTGTATTAGAAATGTTAGCTTTGGCAATAAGAGAAGAAAAAGAGATAAAAGGAATTAGAGTAGGTAATGAAGAAACCAAATTATCACTCTTTGCAGATGACATGATGGTATCCTTACAGAACCCTAGAGACTCAACTAAAAAACTACTAGAAACAATTCACAACTTTAGCAAAGTTGCAGGATTCAAAATAAATCCACATAAATCATCAGCATTTTTATATATTACCAACAAAGTTCAGCAGCAAGAGATACAAAAAGAAATTACATTCCAAATAACAAATGATAGGATAAAATATTTGGGAATCTATCTGCCAAGGAAAAGTCAGAAACTATACGAACTAAACTACAAAACACTTTTTACACAAATAAAATCAGACCTAGTCAATTGGAAAAAGATTAAGTGCTCATGGGTAGGCAGAGCAAACATAATAAAAATGACAATACTACCCAAACTAATCTATCTATTTAGTGCCATACCAATCAAACTCCCAAGAAATTATTTTATAGATCTAGAAAAAAATAGAAGCAAAGTTCATTTGGAAGAGCAAAAGGTCAAGAATTTCAAGGGAATTAATGAAAAAAGGCAGATGAAGGTGGCCTTGCTGTACCACACCGAAAACTATGTTGTAAAGCAGCAGTCATCAAACCATTTTGTACTGGCTGAGAAATAGAGCAGTCAATCAGTGGCATAGGGTAGGATATCAGGACAATCTAGACAATAACTTTATCAATTTAGTGTTTGATAAACTCAAAGACCCCAGCTTTAGAGATAAGTACTCACGATTCAGCAAAAAGTGCTAGGAAAATTGGAAACTAGAGTGGAAGAAATTAGGACTGGACCCACACCTAACACCACATACCAAGATAAGATCTAAATGGGTTCATGATCTAGATAAAAAGAGTATTGTATTGTAAGTATATATATTGTAAGCAAATTAGAGGAACATAGTATAGTTTACCTCTCAGACCTGTAGAGATGCAATAAATTTATGTCCAAAGACGATCTGGAACTCTTAATTGAACACCAGATAGATAATTTTGATTATATTAAGTTAAAAACTTTCTCTACAAACAGAACTAATGCAGACAAAATTAGGAGGGAAGAAATAAATTGGGAAATCATCTTTACATTTAAGTGTTCTGATAAAGGCCTCATTTCTAAAATATAGAGAGAATTGTCTCATATTTATAAGAATTCAAGCCACTCTTCAATAGATAAATGGTCAAGGGATATGAACAGACAATTTTCAAATGATGAAATTAAAACCATTTCTAGTCCTATGAAAAGTTGCTCCAAATCGCTTTTGATCAGAGAAATGCAAATTAAGACAACTCTGAGATACCACTACACACATATCAGATTGGCTAAGATGACGGGAAAATATAATGATGAATGTTGGAGGGGATGTGGGAAAACTGGGACACTAATACACTGTTGGTGGAACTGTGAATGGATCCAACCATTCTCGAGAGCACTTTGGAACTATGCTCAAAAAGTTATCAAACTGTACATACTCTTTGACCCAGCAGTATTACTATTGGGCCTATTTCCCAAAAAGATCTTAAAGAAAGGAAAGGAAGCCACATGTGCAAAAATGTTTTTGGCAGCCCTTTTTATAGTGCCTAGAAACTGGAAACTGAATGGATGCCCATCACTTGGACAATGGCTGAATAAATTATGGTATATGACATTCAGCCATTTCTTACGGAACAATAATATTCCATGATATTCATGGAATATTATTGTTCCGTAAGAAATGACCAGCGGGATGATTTCAGAGACTCCTGGAGAGACCTGCATGAATTGTTGCTGAGCAAAGTGAGCAGAACCAGATCATTATACATGGCAACAATAAGACTATATGATGATCAGTTCTGAAGGACATGGTTCTCTTCAACAATGAAATGTTTCAAACCACTTCCAATTGTTCACTGAAGAAAGCCATATACACCAAGAGAGAGGGATGTGAAATGCGGACTACAACATAACATTCTCATACTTTTGATTGATGTTTGCTTACATTGTGTTTCCTTTATCTGATATGTCTTCTGTGTAGATACGATTTTTCTTGCACAACAATGATAAGTTTGGAAATATGTATACATATATTTGATTTGCCAAATATTTTAACATAATTAACATGTAATGGATATCCTACCATCTAGGGGAGGGGTGGGCAGTTGGGGGGGATAATCTGTAACAGAAAGCTATGTAAGGGTTAATGTTCAAAAATTACTCATACATATGTTTTACAAATAAAATAAAATTAAAAAAAAATAATGAGATGTTTCAAACCAGTTCCAGTTGTTCAGTGATGAAGAAATCCATATACACCCAGGGAGAGGCCTGTGGGGTATGAGTTTGGACCACAGCATAGCATTTTCACATTTTCTATTGATGGTTGCTTATGTTATGTTTTCCTTCTCAGGTTTTTTTTTCCCTGTACAGCAAGATAACTGTATAAATATATGTATATATGTATATATATATATATATGTGGGTGTATATATATATATATACATATTTGATGTGTCAAATGTTTTAACATAATTAACATGTATTAGACTTCTTGCCATCTAGGGGAGGGGGTGGGTGGTAGGAGGGAAAAAATTGTAACAGAAAGTTTTGCAAGGGTCAATGTTCAAAAATTACCTATGCATATGTTTTACTAATAAAAATCTTTTTAAAAAAGAGAGAGTGAAGATTAGAAAATTAGAAAAGTAGGTTAAGAAACAGAAAGGTGATATTTCAAAAACCAATGGATGTAGAGAGTATATAATAGAAAGTATTGGCAAACTGTCAAAATTTGCAGAATATAAAGAAAATGGAGAATAACTAAAAGCTATTAAATTTGACAATAAGTTGGGAACCACTGCTTACCTGAGAGAAAAGTTTTACTAAATTAGAAAAAAGAGAAACAAGATTATCAAACAATCAGGAACAGGTAAATGTTGAAAAAGTCGAGTTCTACCCTGCCAAACCATTCTTCAGTATTCTTTAAGAGATCCCAAACTAAGTGACTTCTTTGATTAAATATGAGTTATTGAACAAAAAAAAAACTATCTGTAAAGTGAAAAAAGTGGCATTTATCAGTCATAATTACTTTTTTATTCCAGATAAGTGATTTCATTGGTTTAATATGCTTCTTGTTAGAAGACTCCTTCTACCACTGCTATTGTGAAAAAGGGGTAGTGTTTTACAATCGTGAATAGTTGTCTCAAATGACGAAATGAATGGCAAAGTAGTGGTTAAAGGAAGAGAATTCATTATTGAACCAAATCTGGTTAATGGTTTATCAAAGATCTGCCTAGCTTATAGTTCCTTTTAGAATACATCAGTGTTCCTGTTTGAGAATCCTAGCCTAAAAATGACAGGAAAAGATAAAGATGAATGTTGGAGGGGATGTGGGAAGACTGGGACACTGATGTATTGTTGGTGGAGCTGTGAACGGATCCAACCATTCTGGAGAGCAATTTGGAGCTATGCTCAAAAAGTTATCAAACTATGCATACCCTTTGACCCAGCAGTGTTTCTACTGGGCTTATATCCCAAAGAAATCATAAAAGAAGGAAAGGGCCCCACATGTGCAAGAATGTTTGTGGCAGCTCTTTTTGTAGTCGCTAGAAACTGGAAACAATGGATGCCCATCAATTGGAGAGTGGCTGAATAAATTATGGTATATGAATGTTAGGGAATATTATTTCTCTGTAAGAAAGACCAGCAGGGTAATTTCAGAAAGGCCTGGAGAGACTTGCCTCAATTGATGCTGAGTGAAACGAGCAGAACCAGGAGATCATTATACACGGCAACAACAATACTATATGATAATCAACTCTGATGGACATGGCACTCTGCAACAATAAAATGCTTCAAACCAGTTCCAATTGTTCGGTGAAGAGAGCCATATACACCCAGAAAGAGGGATGTGAAATGTGGACCACAACATAACATTTTCATGTTCTCTGTTGAGGTTTGCTTGTATTGTATTTCCTTTATCAGATTATTCTTTCTTGTAGAAATGATTTCTCCTGCACAAAAAATGATGCAACAACTATACATATATTCGATTTCTTAAGTATTCTAACATAATTATCATGTAGTGACTATCCTGCCATCTAGGGGAGGGGTGGGGAGTAGAGGGGAAAAATTTGTAACAGAAAGCTTTGTAAGGGTTAATGTTTAGGAATTACCCATACATATGTTTTGCAAATAAAAAGTATTAATAAAAAAAAGAGAATCCTAGCCTAGAGTTTTTTCTCTTTTACCTTGTTATGCTTCTTTTGAGTTCTGTATTTGGAGATCAAATTTTTTTGACCTCTGGCCTTTTCATCAGAAATAAATAAAATTCATCTGTTTCACTGAATGTTCCCTGCAGTAAAAATCACATGCAATCAAAGACCAGAAGAAAATAGACCAAAAATTAATTGGAAACTAAATAATCTAATGCTAAAGAATGAAAGAGTGAAACAACAAATCATAGGCAAAGTTAATAACTTCATCCAGGAGAATGAGACACCATATGAAAACTTGTGAGATGCAGCCAAAGTGGTTATTAGTGGAAATTTGATATCTCTATGCATACTTACATAAAATAAAGAGAAGATGAATGAATTGGACTTACAAGTAAAAAAGGTAGCAAAAATACACTGAAACCCATTATTAAATACCAAAATTTGAAATTCTGAAAATAAATGGGGAGATTAATAATATTGAAAGTAAGAAAAATTAATAAACAACCTGAATTGGTTTTATGAAAAACAATAAAAAATAGATAAACCTTTATTTATTTTGATTAGAAAAAAAGAAGTCTCAAAAATGAAAAGGGAAAAATTTCCACCAATGAATAAGAAATTTTAAAACAATCTCCCTAATGAATATTGATGCAAAAATATTTTTAAAATTAGCAAAAAGATTAGAGAAAGTCATCCCCAGGATAATACATCATGACCAACTAGGACTTATACCACAGTAAATGGACTTTTCCTTAAAATGATCATTAGCAAATATTTAAAACCACCAGCAAGCATCAAATGAGATGGGGACAAACTAGAACCATTCCCAATAAGAACAGGAGTAAAACCAGGCTGCCTACTGTTACCATTACTATTTAATATTGCATTAGAAATTTTAGCCTTTGAAATAAAAGAGAGATTACAGGAATTAGTGTATGTAATGAAGAAACCAAATTATCACTGTTTGCCTATGATATGATGGTATACTTAGAGAACCCTAGAGAACCAACTAAAAACTACTAGAAACAATTCACAACTTTAGCTAAGTTGTAGTTTACTAAAAATCCACATAAATCATCAGCATTTTTATATGTTACCAACAATGTTCAGCAGCAAGAAATGCAAAGATAAATTGCATTTAAAATAACTGTTGATAGTATAAAATATTTGGGAATCTATCTGCCAAGGGAAACTCAGAAACTATATGTACACAATTACAAAATACTTTTCACACTAATAAAGTCAGATCTAATTAGTTGGGAAAATATCAAGTGCTCATGAGTAGGTTAAGCAAATATAATAAAAATGACAATACTACATAAATTAATCTACTTATTCAATGCCATACCAATCAAACTCCCAAGAAATTATTTTACAAACCAAGAAAAAATAATAATAAAATTCATTTAGAAAAACAAAGGGTCAAGAATTTCAAGGGAATTAATGAAAAAAAAAAGTCAATGAAGGTGGCCTAACTGTGCCAGTTCTAAAACTATATATAAAGCAGCAGCATCAAAACCATTTCATATTGGCTAAAAAATACAGTAGTCAATCAGTGGAAGAGGTTATGTTTACAAGAAAAATGGTTAATAACTATAGCAATCTAGTGTCTGACAAATCTAAAAAACCCAGCTTTTGGCATAAGAACTCACTATTTGACAAAAACTGTTGGGAAAATTGGAAACTAGTATGGCAGAATCTAGGCATTGACCCGCACCTAACACTGTAAAGTAAGATAAGGTTGAAATAGGTTTATGAAGAGTGATATTATAAGGTAATTAGAAGGACATAGCATAGTTTTCCTCATAAATCTAGAGAAAGAAGGAATTTGTGACCAAAAAAGAAGTGGGATTCAGTACTGAACACCAAATTGATAATTTTGATAATATTGAGATAAAAAGTTTTTGTATAAACAAAACTAATGTAGACAAGATTAGGAGGGAAGCAATAAATTGGGAAATATTTCTACATTTAAAGGTTCTGATAAAGGCCTCATTTCTAAAATATGTAAATAATTGACTCACATTTATGAGAATCCAAGCCATTCTCCAACTGATAAATGGTCGAAGGATATGAACAATTTTCAGATGAAAAAATTGAAACCATTTTGAATCATGTGAAAAGGTGCACTAAGTCAATATTGATCAGAGAAATGCAAATTAAGACAACTCTTAGATACTACTATACACCTCTCAGATTAGCTAAAATGACAGGAAAAGATGGAAGGGATGTGTGAAAACTGGGACACTAATGCATTGTTGGTGGAATTGTGAACAGATACAATCCTTCTGGAGAACAATATGAAACTATGCCAAAAGAGTTATCAAACTGCATATTCTTTGATCCAGAAGTGTTTCTACTGGGCTTGTATCCCAAAGGGATCATACAGAAGGAAAAGGCACCCACATGTGCCAAAATGTTTGTGGCAGCCCTTTTTGTAGTGGCAAGAAACTGGAACTAAGTGGATGCTCATCAGTTGGAGAATGGCTAAATAAATTATGGTATATGAATGTATGGATTATTATTTTTTTTAAGAAACGATCAGCAGGATGATTCTGGAGAGACCCAGAGAGACTTGTATGGACTGATGCTAAGTGAAATGAGCAGAACCAGGAGATCATTGTACATAGCAACAACAAGACTATACAATAATCAATTCTGGCGTGGCTCTCTTCAACAATGAGACAATTCAAACCAATTCCAATGGTCTTGTGATCAAAAGAGACGTCTATATACACCCAGAGAGAGGACTGTGAGAACTGAATATCATTCACAGCATTGCATTCTCATATTTTTTTTTGTTGCTGCTTGCTTGAATTTTATTTTTTTTATCATTTTCTTTTCTGGTTTGATTTGATTTTTCTTGTACAGCAAGATAATTATATAAATAAATAAAAGTTATATAAATTCTACATATGTTGGGTTTAACATGTATTTCTACCTTCTTTAATATATATTGGACTACTTACCATCTAGAGAAGGAGGAGGTAGGAGAAGGTTTGGCAAGGGCTAATGTTGCAGAATTATCTATGCATTTTTTTTCTGAGGCAATTGGGGTTAAGTGACTTGCCCAGAGTCACACAGCTTGGAAGTGTTAAGTGTCTGAGACCATATTTGGACTCAGGTCCTCCTGACTTCAGGGCTGGTGCTCTATCCATTGTGCCACCTAGCTGCTTATGCATATGTTTTGAAAAATAAAAAGCTTTAATAAAAAAAAAAGAAAGAAAGAAAGGAACCAATCAGCAGAATGATTCTAGAGAGGCCTGGAAAGAATTACATGAACTGATACTAAGCGAAATTAACAGAACCAGAATTTCATTGTACATGGCAAGGGCAAGATTGTATGATGATCAATTCTGATGGATGTGGCTTTTCTCAACAATGAGATGATTCTACACGAAGAGAGAGGACTGTGGGAACTGAATGTGGATCACAACATAGCATTTTCTCTTCTTTTGTTGTTGTTTGCTTGGATTTTATTTTCTTTCTCAAAAAAAAATTTACTATGCTTCTTGTGCAGCAAGATAATTGTGTAAATACATATGTCTATATTTGGATTTGCATGTATTTTTACCATGTTTGACATATTTTGGATTACTTGCCATCTAGGAGAAGGGATGGGGTAAAGAGTGGAATTTTAACACAAGGTTTTGCAAGTGTCAATGGTAAAAAATCATCCTTGCCTATGGTTTGAAAATTAAAAAGCTTCAATAAAAAAGAGAATACTAGCTTAAAGCACCCTATGGCTTTCAAACAATTTGTTCAGAAAAAAAAACTTTTTGAAACCTCTTTTTTTAAAATCTCTTTCCACCTGAAAATCATTAACTAATACAATCAGCTTTCAGCATTTAAATCTTGTTTACATTCCCTCATAAAGGACAAATTCATGTGATTACTTTTAATAGAGGCCATATAGGAGGTGACCTGACCAACTGAAGTGTCTGACTGACTCAATAAGACCCAACCCTGTAATGACTCCTTATTTTGACATGTACTGACTATGTAACCTTGGGCAAGTTAGTTCATCTCTTGGCCTCTTCATATCATTCTCTGAATTGCATATTAGTTGCTGATGTATCTTGGCAGGGGCAATTTCCTTCTACAAGCAAACATTATGCTCATACCAGAAATTCCTTATACCAAAGAAATCATAAATTCTGACCAAAACAGTTTTTAAAGAAGCAACAAATTTTATGGAAACCAGAATTTTCCCCTGAAATTGTAGATGCAGTTAAGTACAAACTGGTCTAGCTATCCATGTTTGGATCTAATCCCAGTTACATGCAAATCAATTTTTTCCTTAATTTGCTATTATGATATTTCTGATGATTTTCTTGGCTTAGAGGACAGAAAACTCATGCTGTTGATATTACTTTTAAGTTCTCCAAATAAAAAATAACCAGTAAGGGATCATTAGGAATATCTCTGATGCTCAATGAATGAGGTAGATAGGAAATTTAGTCAAGGAAGCTTTGCTTAACTGAATTAATTAGTTTGATACTCTCAATGCCTATCTTTACTAAATATCCTTCTCCTATGATTGATTCAATCTATTTTTGAGTAATCTATGAGTATCTCATTTCCCCCAAAAAACCTGTATTAATAGAAGAATGGTTTAAATAAAGCCCAGATCAGGCCACCCTCTCACAAATACATGTATCTCTTCCAAATAGACTCAGGGACAAGATTGGAAAAATGGCTGAAAGCAGATCCTTCACTCCTGGAAAAGCAATTCAAAGCATGTTATTTCATCAAACATTCTATTAAAAAAATCAATGTGTAGCATTGTGTGTTCTCAATAAAATGATTAAATAAAAAGCTGAAGGTTCAAATAATACATGGCATTTTAGGAACTTGGAAGGAACTCCCAATAATTGATACAAACATCCGTACTCTGAAACCTAGGGCCTTAGAAAAGTTATTCCTAAACTGGGGTCTATAGATCACCCACTTCTAACAGTTCCTTGTACTTCTAACTGAATTTAGAATTATGGATGAAAGTAACAAATGCTACCCTGAGGAATCCATAGACTTTTCAAGATTTCCAAAGGAGTCTTTCACACAGACACACACATCAGAAGATAAAATGTGTATTGTGAAAATGTAACTAAAGATTTATATGAAGCTAAATTTGAACTTAATTTCTTAATCCTTAATTCTTCTTAATTATCTGAGGTTGAAACCCCTTATCACATTGTGACTCTGTATTTGAAGGAATGATGTATGTAAAAAGAAATCAGAGAATCAAAAAAGACTGGCATAAAATTATGCAGAATGGAAAGCCCAGAACCAAAGAAGCAATATACATATTTAATGTAAATATAAAAAATACAACATGTAAAGGAAGCAAAAGTTTGATTAAATCACAACAGTTAATGTTAGCATCATACATGAATGTTTATGAACTACTAAATAATGAAGATCCATGAGGACTAAAATACTGAACTTATTTGCAGTTGGCCTAATTGTACAACCTTTATGGAAGGCTGAAGGCAAAGAGAAGGTCACCATCTCTACATGGCCCCAATCAACAGCTGTTCTCACACCTGTACCTTGTCTTTCTCAAAATCTTAGGTGCAAAAGCCTGGCACCAGAAGCATGCTTGGCATAGCTTATATGAAATACTCAAATTTTTCATTTCTTATGGGATGATAACATTTCATTATATACATGTATTATAGTTGTTTAAGTAAATTTAATTTTCTAATGATACATATTTTGTGTTGCTGCTGTTATCTCAAATACGCACAGAGAAATACACACACACACACACACACACACACATATATATGTGTATATATATATATATATATATATATATATATACTATTCATTTCTACCTATCTGTCTATCTATGAAGGTCTTGGTATTTGTAGGGTCATTATCTCTGTTTTTATCCCTTAACATTTTTTTAAGTAATTATTGACCAGATATAATTATGGGTTGTATATCCTATGGCATGACATAAATTATATCCTTTACTTAAAAATTTTAATTAAACAAAGTACTTCATATATGCAGTGATCAGAATTATGCACAATAAAGATAAAAACCATAAAAATCTGATTCATGAGAAAAAAAAATGTTTCTTTATTCCCTAGAATGGAGAAGATAAAGACAATGGAGAAATATCCTAAAAGGCAACAAACTAGTACCTTACTATCCTACAAGCAATACTATGATACATAAGTATTCAAAACCCCTCTTTTCTTATTCTCTGTTTCTTTACTGATTTCTTGCTTATCTTATTGCAAAATAAGATGTCCTCCTACAGAGGAGGACATTATAGTTTCCCACTTTCCATTTCTTCCTTTGGAGGCTCCATCATGAAGAAAGGAAAATGGTCCTTCAGTTTGCAGTAGTCCTCAAAATCTGAATGATTAAGAAAGATCTGGTGGAAGATGCCATACTTTTAGATAGTTATCTCTATCTCATTCATGGATGGCGTGCTCATCATTATCTCAATGAGGCCAAGTGATTTCAGATAATCAGGACAGTTATTGGGGAAATGATAGGGAGTAATTAGATATTTTTGGTATGGAAAATATTAGTATCAAATATATGTACAAGAAAGACATTTCTGTACATAGGAAAAATCTTTGTTGTCCTGTTGAAAATCAAGAGATTTTATTTGGAAGCTCAAAAAATATGTCAAGATTCAAGTCATAGTTTTTGGAATCATCTAGTTAGAAATTGTAGTTAAAATCTTAGAAGAAAATTACATTACCAAGGAACAAAGTATATAGAAAGAAAAGAACCAAAAAATAAACTCTTGAATGTTTAGGGTAGAAGAGTCAATAAGGGAGAAAAATTAGGAGAAGTAAGAAAATGTTTCTTCATTGAGCCTAAGCTCTGTCAACTAGTTGAATATGTGAGATGAGAGCAAGAGGTTGAGTATGATACTAAACTTGCAAATATGGGTAGTTCATAGGATTTTCTGCCACAATACTCCTATGGTATTTGGAGCCCTTTACAATCTGATACCAGTTTATCTTTTTAGACTTCCTTCTGTCCTACAATCTTACCTCTAGCCTTTACTTCTGATCTATTTACTCCTTCCTAGGTATGACATTTTATCTCTTGTTTTCAAGCCTTTGCATAGACTGTGACTTACACCTAAAGTACATTTACTCTTTATCTCAACTTTTAGCTTTCAATCTCATGTCACCTTCTTCTTCTCCTTTATTCATATTTTAACGTCCTCTCCAAAAAAGAACAACAACAAAAAAACTACTGTTAGATATTTTATATTTTATTTTAATGGGCTATATTTATCTCTGATAGAACATATGCAAGGACTATTTTTTTGTCTTTATATTCCCAGGGCATAGAAGAGTGCCTGACACATAATAGATAATTAATAAAAAGTGAGTATTGAATGGGATGTTGAATAAAATAACTTCTAAATTCATTGAAAGAACTGAGAAAATTATCTGAATTTCAAGTGGCAGTAGCATTGATGGATGCTGAGTGATACAAGCAAATTGTACAATCCTTGAAAAAGGAAATGTGATTTAAGGGCAATAGCAGAAGGATAGTCAGGAAGTAGCCACAAGGGTCAAAAAGTATGTTCATTCTTCCTTCTTCCTTGTAAGTCAGAATGACCAGAAATATGTCCTCAAGAGAAAGATAGTATCATGGTCAAAATATGCTCCACAATAAGTTTAGATCTTGGACTTAGCACAATTATGTCTCAATTCAAGTAAACTTGCTAAATGCAAAATGGCAGAAAAAAATTTAGTTGAAATATTTGAGGTCACAAGGAGTTACTTGAAAATAGACTAACACTGTACCAGTCCTGGGAAGCTGAAAAACTTTTCCACTTGAGTTGGTAAATGGATTTGTTGTGATGTAATCATATCAAGAAAATCCCACAAATTCTATTAGCTTTAAGTAGGCAGATGTTAGAGAACTTCTGAACAAAGAAATCAGGAAGATTTATGGTTTCCCCAGCCCAGAAAACTTCTTAGTGAGGGTTATCAAATTTCTCAATCACACAGAAGCTAAAGCAGAGTCCATGGTATACACTGGCATGCTACATGTAAAGCAATGTGTTAGGTGATAGGAAAAAAATGAAAAAGCGAGACAACCTCTACTCTCTAGGTGATAACTTTCTACCAGAAGATACATTTCACATAAAAGTATATTCTACAAATTTACATAATGAACATGTAGTGATGAGGTTAGAATAAACACCAATTGGAAAATCAAAAAAGACTTAAAGGAGGTGGTACCTGAATCAGACTTTGAAGGGAACTGAGGTTTCAAAAAAAAATAGTGATGATGAGGAGAGGGGAGTCTGCAAAAGAATGAAAATAGGGGAATGGATTGTCCCATATAAGAAAGAGCAAGTAGACTATTTTGTCCAGAGTTTAGAAAGCAAGAAGGACACATGAATAATCAGTGAAAATAAAAATAGAGTTTGCAAAGTGAAAGAGAAGTAGAGAGAAGCTTGAAAAGAGAAGTGGATGAGTGGGTGAGAGGGGTGAAATCTGTGGTTTAAACTACACAAATTTGGTAACAGGAAGTCATAAACATGCATTCATAGTAGACAGAGAATGATCCCAATATGTTGCCTTGCCAACCCCAGGGGTGTAGGCATGTTTTAAGTTCAGTCATGTGCAGAAGGGCTCTGGTCTCCAGCCTCACCTGAATTCCTTTCAGCTGAAGAGCTTCTTTATTCATGACCATAGTAATCAAGGAAGTAATTGAACTGGGACAACCATCACAATTAATAAATATTTATTGTGTTTCAATAACATGTCCTCAGTCTTGGGGCTTCCAAAAATGTCATGCATGTTCCCTACCCTTAAGGGATTTATAACCTAAGTGATTGGAATAAATCTATTTAGTTAAGCAATTTGATTGTAATCACCTGATCTGGATGTGCATTGTTACTGATGATATTCTACTGAGAAGGGACATTAGTCAATTTGTCTAGAATTAAGATTATATGATGAATTGAAGTCTAGAAAGAGAGATTGGAGTCAGATTGCAAACAGCTCTAAATATTAGAGGGTCTTTGGACGACCAACATAGAAAATCTAGCATCATTCCAGTCTATGTTTCATAGTCTCTATTATTACCACAACAGAAATTAAGTGGTATAATGCATAAAGTGCATGATTTGAAGTTGGGAAATATGATTTCAAATTCTGTCAAATATTTACTAGTACATTTACTATAGATCAGAGGAAAGGAATTTAACTTTCGAGAGCTCAAACTTCCTCACCAATAAATTGTGAGAAATGAATGTATTATTATTGTTGGAAGGATGTTTTTAATTCATAAAGTGCAATAGAAAGGAAGGAGTATTATTATATGCATCATCCATCTCACAATGTCTCTTTTCCCTCCCACTTATCCTCATTATTGACTAGATGAAATATCTTCTTCTAACCTTTCTAATGCATAGATCTCTTTTGTTACACATCTGTGAATGTTACCCATTGTTTACCAAATAAGGTATTCCTTGCCTTGGCATTCAGTATCTTCCACATACTTGTACCAATCTTAATTCCAACTGAATTTCAGGTTTATCTTTTCATTTCATATCTCTTCACAAAGACAATGTTCCAATTTGCTGTGCCAGTCAATAATATGTAAAACCTATGACCTGAAGAGTTACAGAAGTCAAGGTGGCAGATTATTCAAAAAATTGTTTAAATTATCCCATTCTCCCTTCAAAACAACTATAAAATAATGCCCCCAAACAAACCCTGGAAAAGCAGAATAATCTTTGAACCTAAGAAATTTGAAAGATTTTCAGGAAAAGTCTGTTTCACTTGAGTAAAAGGGGAATTCAGTAGAAGAAAAGAAATGTCCCAGCAAGCCACCAGTATGCCCCACTTCAAAAAATCAAAGAAAGACCCTGAACCCAAGTATGATGGAGCAGTCAAATAGGAACATCAGGACTTTCCAGGTACCTCTGTACGGCCAAGGGTACAAGCAGACTTATGTTCTGAAAACTGCCTCAAACTTCAGTGTAGTCCTGGACAAACAGGCAACTTCCATTGACCAGACTTCCATATTAATGTATCCCCATAAAAAAGTAGAAACATGACACTGGGCTCATCATATGAAAGGTACAAGTCCAAGGACCCTGGCTCAAAATCAAGTAAGCTGCCAGCCCCCTATAACCTCCAGCAACACCAGCTACTCCACGCACAACAAACACAGACAAGAAGACAAGAATGGGCCTCAAGATAGCATCAGTGTAGCACCAGGCAAATGGCCAGAGTCTTCTCCCTGAAAGTAGAGTTTAAATTTAAAAAGAAGAAAAAAATACCCCAAAAAAGCTGAGCAAAAAAAAAAAAACCACAAAAAAAAATTGACATTAGAAAGTAATTCTACTGACAGGGAAGATCAGGACACAAACCCAGAAGAGAATAATAACGTAAAAATACCTGTGGACAAAATCACAAAGAAAAATGGGAAACTGATTCAAGCCCATAAAGAACTCACTCGTGTAAGAGATCTAAAATGAGTTTTAAAATCATATAAGAGTGGTAGAATGTTGCAGCCATCTTTAAGAGCTCACCTTGTATGAGCCCTTTGATCTCAGAGGTGAGATGAATGATTTGGGAAACTCAGAGTGTGAAAAGAGCTCCAGTTTATTATGCCACACAACCTTGTTGATATATAGTTTTGCAAGCATGATCAAGGGGTGAACAGTAAGCAATCCCCAATCACCATTCAGAGAAGCAGCCCATGGGCATTACTTATGCATAGTATCTGCCAATGGGAGGAGAGGCCGACCCAGCCACATCAGCAACCCACTTACAGGCAAGATACCCTGTCAAGGCATCCCTGCTCATGAGCAACTAGCTGTGACCCTCAGGCTCAACCCATTCTCATGCCATGAATCAGTGCTCCTTGGTCAACAAGGGTGTTTCTGCAACATATCAGAAAACTTATTGTGCACCACAGGTCAAGGTGGCCTCTGTACTCCCTCTCAGCAGGGTTCCATATCCTAGCAATTCCCTCTTCTTAACTTTTACATAAAAAGTTTCTTGAGCTGCAACCTCTGAAAAGATGGTGGAGAAAGATCTATAAAGACATCCTAATGTTACAGGGTAACAACAAAGAAATAACAATAACACAACACACAGGACAATCCATGATTGTAATGTTAACCACCATGAAGAGGTTTTGTCAAACCAATGTTTGATTTTTTTTCAACAATTTTATCTGGATTCAAATTTTCATGAGAAGCATTCTCTATGTCAGAAATTAGTTTGTATAAACTTTCTATGTTATCTTCAATTGTGTTATTGAGAAATAAATCATTCAAATGACTCTTGACACTGTCCCAATCATAATCTTGTCCTGTATCATTATACAGCAAAGGAGTTACATAAACCTTTGTATATCTTTAGTCACATTGTAATTGAGCCTGGAATTTCAATAACTCTACTTCTGCTCCTGTTTCCAGTGATAGTTCTCTTAAATATTTTGTCATCTGATACAATTGTTCATCTGTCTTGGGTTTTTGTGCAAAACCCACTGAGACATTCCTAGCTAGTTCCTCTATATATCTGGCTTATACTATATTGTTTTGCACATTAGATATGGACATTGCAAGAGAGATTAATGAAACTATAAGTGACATCTATTTTTTTCTAATGGGACTAAGGTCTGTTTCCTTATTTTCTGTTATAGTATTGAACATATGATCACTCTTAGCACGATACCATTTCTCACTTTTTACAGGAAGCTTTGATACATGAGTATAACAAATACAGTCTGATTTACAATTTAATTGTCTAAACAATCACTAACAGTACAATTCCAACAAGTAACATTGTAAAAATCTAATGTTTCCTTGGTAACAGTTACAGAATCTCCCCACATGAATACATTTTTCCCTCCCAGATAGGCTTTAGTATAGAAGTGATATCTGATTCTTGTGCCATTGGTCCAAGAACCAGGGCCCAAGATATTTTGCCATGTGCCAAACTGCTGACCCAATTCTTGAGTGACAAGAATGTGTCTCATGGAGGCTTGTGCTTTATAAGGAGCCAACCTGATGATCCCTTTATGTAAGACACAGCACTGCAACTCTCCCACGTGGATGAGTATTTTGCTATGACAGGGCATCCCCTGCATGCCTATCATGTGTATCACATGATAGTTGCTAATCCTGATTGTATGTAACATAAAACCATATAACCATATATATATATATATATATATATATATATATATGAAATTTTGTTAGTGGTCTTGGGGGCATGTCTTCTCCTTCTGGACAATTGCATTTTCTTCCTTCTTTTCTTCTTCATGGACAACTCCGAGATGTCTGGTGGGGATCCACTGATGAACATTTTGTCCTTTGGAGATGTAAGCATATCCTGGCCCCCACATTAGAACCCTAGAGGCTCCCTCCCATCTTTCACGACCCTTTTTCATTACCATGGCCTCATTCTTAGGGAGCTTTCTTAATGAAAATCAGTTGTTATTTTTTAGTGATTCTCTGTTTATGTTCACCAAAGAGATTTTTCATAGCTGCATTTAAATCATTTGAATCATTTTTTGTAATTTATTAGGTACATTGCTTTATCTATATCTTTCTGAGTAACCCTACTTCTTTCTCCCTCTTTTTGCTTTTAGATAAATCTCTTACAGAGGAGTTGCATGGGCTGTTTGTTTCCTCAATATATCCTAACTCTAATTGTTCTTTTACTAATTGATGTAATTTGGCTGTTTTTTCTTTGGTCAGGGGCCAGTAGAAGAACAATTAGGAAAATAAATGAGAGCAATGGAAGGTTTTTATGAAAAAAAAAGAGTAAACAGTTTGGAAAAAGTAAATTTGGCCAAATGGAAAAGGAGATACAAAAATCTACTGAAGAAGATAACTCCTTAGAAAGTACAATAGGCCAAAAACAAAAAAGAGTGCAAAAACTAGTTGAGGGAAACAATTCTTTAAAAGTTAGAGTAAGTTAAATGGAAGCTACTGATTTTATGAGATATCAAGAATAAATCAAAAAAATTCAAAAACATTCTAAAACATATAGATGAAAATGTAAAATACTTCAAAATACATGATCTGGAAAATAGATTCAGGAGAGAAAATGTCAGAATCATTGAAATACCAGAGAGTTATAATCAATATACATACTTGGTCAGAATCATTAAAGAAGGGGGCAGAGCCAAGATGGCAGAGTGCAGATACAACTCTCTAGGACCCCCACTGACATTCTCTCAAACCAATAGCAGATATGAAAAAGAAACTAGAGGTGGAAGAGGGATCATACTGGAAAAAGAGGGAAAAGGAGGTAAAATAAGATAAAAAAGGAGGTAAAAATAAGGTAAAATCTAATGAAAAGGCAAAGAAAACATAATATAATTGAGGGAAAGAAGGGAGTGGGATGAGCATTGTGTGACTCTTACTTTCATCAGATTGGGCTCTAAAAGAGAATATCAGACATATTCGGTTTCACAGAGAAACTTGTCCCTCATTATAGGGAAGTGGGAGGGAAAGGAGGAAAAGAAAGGGAAAGACTAATAGAAGGGAAAATAGCAGAATTTGGGGAAAGGGTAAAAAAGGGGGAGGGGCTCTAAATAGGGGAGGACTGTTTGAGGGAGGTGATCATCAAAAGCAAAATACTGGGGAGGGAGAAAGGTTGAAAGGGAAAAGGAAAGAGAAAAGCATAACTTTGGGTAAATAAGATGGCAGGAAAAACAAAATTAGTTATTTTAACTGTGAATATGAATGGGATGAACTCTCCCATAAAACAGAAGCAGAGAGCAGACTGGATTAAAACCCAGAATCCTACAATATGTTATTTAGAAGAAACATATCTAAAGCATAGAGTTACATAGAGAGTGAAGATAAAGGGCTGGAGCAGAATCTATTATGCTTCAGATGGAAAAAAAAAAAAGCAAGAATAGCAATCCTGATCTCAGATCAAGTAAAAGCAAAGATAGATCTAATTAAAATAGAAAAGGAAGAAAATGATATTTCACTAAAGGGTATCATAGATAATGAAGCAATGTCAATACTAAATATATATGCACCAAGTGGTATAGCATGCAGATTTCTAGAGGAGAAGTTAAAAGAGATGCAAGAAGAAAAAACAGCAAAACTATAGTAGTGGGGGATCTCAATCATGCTCTCACAGAATTAGATAAATCAAATCACAAAATGAATGAGAAAGAAATTCAAAAGGTAAACAAAATGTTATAAAAGTTAGGTATGATAGATCTTTGAAGAAAATTAATGAAGAGAGAAGGGAGTTTACTTTTTTCTCAGTTTCATAAAATGTATATAAAAATCGACCATGTTTTAGGGCATAAAAACCTCAAAATCAAATGCAAAAAAAAATTTAATTGGAAATTAAATAATCAAATCCTAAAGATTCTATGGGTGAAACAGCAAATTATAGACACAATCAATAATTTCATCCAGGAGAATGACAAAAAATGAGACAACATACCAAAATTTGTGGGATGATGCCAAAGCAGTTATAAAGGGTAATTTTATATCTCTAGATGCTTACTTGCATAAAATAGAAAAGAAAAGATCAATGAATTGGGCTTACAATTAAAAAAAAACAGAAAAAGAGCAAATTAAAAACCCTTAATTAAATTACCAAATTGGAAATTATGTAAATAAAAGGGGAGATTAATAAAATTGAAAATAAGAAAACTATTGAATTAATAAATAAAACTAAGGGTTGGTTTCATGAAAAAAAACAACAAAATAGATAAGCCTTTAGTTAATTTAATTAGAAAAAGGAAAGAGGAAAATCAAAGTTTTAGTCTCAAAAATGAAAAGGGAGAACTTTCCACCCATGAAGAGGAAGTTAGAGCTATAATTAGGAGTTACCTTGACCAATTTTATGCCAATAAATTTGATAATCTAAATGAAATGGAGGAATATCTACAAAAATATAGATTGCCCAGATTAACAGAAGAGGAAACAAATTATTTAAATAGCCCCATTTTAGAAAAAAAGAACTAGATTAAGCTATTAACTCCCTAAAAAAATTCTCTAGGGCCAGATGGATTTACATGTGAATTCTATCAAATATTCAAAGAACAATTAATTCCAATACTATATAAACTATAAAAAATAGCGAATGAAGGTGTACTACAAAATTCCTTTTATGATACAGATATGGTGCTGATAGCTAAAGCAGGTGGGGGGGAAAACAGTGAAAGAAAACTATAGACCAATTTCCCTAATGAATATTAATGCAAAAATCCTAAATAAAATATTAACAATGAGATTACAGAAAGTCATCCCCAGGATAATACACTATGAACAAGGAGGATTTATAACAAGAATGTAGGGCTGGTTCAAAATTAGGAAAAGTATCAGCATAATCAATTGTATCAATAACCAAACTAACAAAAATCATATGGTTATCTCAATAGATGCAAAAAAAAATAGATGTTGATAAAATCCAAAACCCATTCCTAATTAAAAACACTAGAGAGTATAGCAATAAACATGCTTTTCCTTAAAATGTTTAGTGGCATCTCTTTTACAACCATCAAAAAATATGTAATGGGGGCAAACTAAAATCATTCCCAATAAGACCTGGAATGAAACACGGCTGCCCACTATCACCATTACTATGCAATACTGCATTAGAAATGTTAGCTTTGGCAATAAGAGAAGAAAAGAGATTAAAGGAATTAGTCGGTCATGAGGAAATCAAATTATCACTCTTTGCAGATGATATTATGGTATATAATAGAACCTTAGAGAATCAAATGCAAAACTTTTAGAAACAATTCTCAACATTAGCAAAGTTGCAGGATACAAAATAAATCCACATAAATCATCAGCATTTTTATATATTACCAACAAAGTTCAGCAGCAAGAGATACAAAAAGAAATTCCATTCAAAATAACTGTTGATAGTATAAAATATTTGGGAATCTATCTGCCAAGGGAAAGTCAAGAGCCATACAAATTAAACTACAAAACACTTTCCATACAAATAAAGTCAGACCTAATCAATTGGAAAATACCAAGTGCTCATGGGTAGGCCAAGCGAATATTAAAAAAAAAATGACAATACTACCCAAACTAGTTTACTTATTTAGTGCCATGCCAATCAAACTCCCAAGATCTAGAAAAAAAATACTACCAAAGTTCATCTAAAAGAAGAAAAGGTCAAGAATTTCAAGGGAATTAATGAAAAAAAAAAAAAGGATGATGAAGGTGGCCTTCCTGTACCAGATCTAAAACTAAAACTATATTATAAAGCAGCAATCATCAAAACCATTTGGTACTGGCTAAGAAATAGAGTAATCGATCAGTGGAATAGGATAGGAACACAGGACAAACTAGGCAATAACTATAGCATTGTAGTGTTTGACAAACCCAAAGATTCTAGATTCTGGGATGAGTACTCACTATTTGACAAAAACTGCTGGAAAAATTGGAAACTAGTATGGAAGAAATTAGGGCTTGACCCACACCTAACACCACATACCAAGATAAGATCTAAATGTGTTCATGATTTAGACATAAAGAGTGATATTATAGGCAAATTAGGGGAATGTAAGCTAGTTTACCTCTCAGACCTATGGAGAAGGAAGGAATTTGTGTCCAAAGAAGAACTGGAACTTTTAATTGAACACCAGATAGATAATTTTGATTATATTATGTTAAAAATTTTTGTACAAACAAAGCTAATGCAGACAAGATTAGGATGGAAGCAATAAACTGGGAAATCATCTTAACATTTAAGAGCTCTGATAAAGGCCTCATTTCTAAAATATGTAGAGAATTGACTCATATTTAGAAGAATCAAGCCACTCTCCAACTGATAAATGATCAAAGAATATGAATAGACTATTTTCAGATGATGAAATTAAAATTATTTCCAGTCAAATTAAAAGGTGCTAAAAATCACTATCGATCAGAGAAATGCAAATTAAGACAACTCTGAAATACCACTATACACCTGTCACATTGGCTAAGATGACAGGAAAAGATATTGACAAATGTTGGAGGGGATGTGGGAAAACTGGGTCATTGATATATTGTTGGTGGAATTGAGAATGGATCCAACTATTCTGGAAAGCAATATGGAACTATGCTGAAAAAATTGTCAAACTCTGCATAACCTTTGACCCAGAAGTATTTCTATTGGGCCTATATCCCAAAGAGATGTTAAAGGAAGGAAAAGGAATCACATGTGCAAAAATGTTTGTAGCAGTCCTTTTTGTAGTAGCTAGAAACTGGAAACTGAATGGATGCCCATCAATTTTGAGAATGGCTGAATAAACTATGGCATATGAATGTCATGAAATATTATTGCTATGTAAGAAATGACCAGCAGGATGATTTCAGAGAGGCCTGGAGAGATTTGCATTAACTGATGCTAAGTGAAATGAGCAGAACCAGGAGATCATTATATAATTCTCAAGATTACATGATGAGGAGGTTGTGGGGTGGAGCCAAGATGGCTGAAAGAAAACGTGACTCTCTGAGTTCTCCGATCTCCTCTGAAATCAACAATAACATAAGCCTCTGAACTGATCTTCAAGTCAACGACTCCAGAATCATTAGGATACTGCTTGCAGATATCTCTGAAAAACTTCATATCAAGTCTGTTTAACTCAGGCAGAGGGATAAACAGTTTACTTGGTGCAACCCAGAAGTGAGGGTGGGACTCAGCTCAGCATGGCAGAAACTCCAAACTCCAAACTCCAAAAACATGGAGTTTATCTGAGGCACTTGGGACATTCTGCCCTGATTGAGGGCAGGTGTTCTGGAAGACTTACCTTGTTTAAGGAGTAATTTGGACTTAGTCCTAGCCCCAACCAGCAGTGCACCTTAAGTTAATTAGCCAAATTGCCCCAGGGCAAACTACCACAGCTGCCACTTTTCTAGCCTTAAACAAACCTCCACAGTATCTAAAAAAAAAAAAATGAAAAAGCAAAAGAGAGCTCTCACCATAGACAGCTTCTATAGATAGAAAGAAGGGCACACCCCAGATCCTGAGGTTCATTTAGACAAAACTCCAGAGGAAGTCGGCAAGGACCATCACTGGTCCCCTTTTCAAAAGGCCTTTCTGGAAGATTGCATAAAGAATCTCAAAAGAGAGCTGGAGGATAAATGGGAAAATAAACTGAAATCAGTGCAAGGATATAATTTCTTGCAAGAAGGATATAATGCCCTGCAAAAGAGATATGAAAAAGACACCAATCTATTGAAAAATAAAATTAGTGAAATGGAAAAAGAGTGCAATGAACAAAAAAATTCAATTGCCCAGTTACAAAAGGTGCTAAAAAAAGTAACTGAAGAAAACAACACTTAAAAAATAAGAACTGAACAAATGCAAGTGAATGACTCAATAAGACTTCAAGAATCAGTCAAACAAAAACAAAAAAATGAAAAATTAGAAGAAAATATGAAATATCTCCTAAGAAAAACAAATGACTTGGAAAGTAGATCTAGGAGAGACAATCTAAGGATTATTGGACTTCCTGAAAGCCATGATGAAAAAAAGAATCTAAATACTGTCTTCCAGGGAATCCTGAAAGAAAACTGCCCTGAGATTGTAGAATCAGAAGGCAAAATGACCATTGAAAGAATTCACCGATCACCTCCTGAAAGAGACCCCAAAATTAAAATCCCAAGGAATATCATGGTTAAATGTCAGGACTATCGCACCAAGGAAAAGATTTTGCTAGCAGCTAGAAAGAAACAATTCAAATACCAAGGATCAATAATTAGAATCACACACGATCTGTCAGCCTCCACATTGAAGGATTGAAGGGCCTGGAACCAGATATTCTGAAGGGCAAAGGAACTTGGATTACAGCCAAGAACAACCTATCCAGCTAGAATGAGCATTATCCTCCAGGGAAGAAGATGGTCATTTAATGATGTAGGTGAATTTCACCTATTTCTAATGAAAAGACCAGATTTGAACAAAAAATTCGACCTGCAAACATAGAACTCAAGAGAAGCATAAAAAGGGAAAAAGGAAAGGACTCTTGAGAACTTCATTTCTACTATGAGGATACTTAAAGTTTGGGGATTTAATTAACTAGACATTACTTTGATAATATGAAAAAGAAAACTAGAGGGGGGAAAGGCTATCATACTGGTGAAAAGAAGGAAACATTGGTAAAATGAGATTTTTAAAAAAGGAGGTAAAAACAAGATAATATCTCATAAAGAGGCAAAGAAAACCTAATATAATTGAGGGAAAGAAGGGAGGGAGATGAGCATTGTGTAATTCTTACTCTCATCAGGTTGGGCTCTAAAAGTGTATATCAGACATTTGATTTCACAGAGAAACTTGTCTTTTGCTAGAGGGAAGTAGGAGAGAAAGGAGGAAAAGGAAGGAATAAAATAATAGAAGGGAAAATAGAAGAATTAGGGGAAAGGAGTAAAAACAGGGGGAGGGGATCTAAAGGGTAGAGGATTGTTTGGGGGAAGGAGTCATCAAAAGCAAAATACTGAGAAGGGGGGAAGGGAGAAAGGGGAAAGGAAAGGGAAAAACATAACTTGGGTAAATAAGATGGCAGGAAATAAAGAATTAGTTATTCTAACTGTGAATGTGAATTGGATGACCTCTCCCATAAAGCGGAAGCTGATATCAGACTGGATTAAAAACCAGAATCCCACAGTATGTTGTCTACAAGAAACACATCTAAAACATAGTGACACATATAGGATGAAGGCAAAAGGCTGGAGCAGAACCTATTATGTTTCAGGTGAACAAAAGAAAAGTAGGGGTAGCAACCCTTATCTAAGAGCAAGTAAAAACCAAGATAGATCTAATCAAAAGAGATAAGGAAGAAAACTATATTTTATTAAAGGGTACCATAGATAATGTAGCAATATCAAAACTAAATACATATTCACCAAGTGCAATAGGATCCAAATTCCTAGGAGATTAATTAAGACAGATGCAAGAAGAAATAGACAGCCAAACAATACTAGTGGGGGATCTCAACCTTGCTCTCTCAGAATTAGATAAATCAAACCACAAAATAAATAAGAAAGAAACTAGGGAGGTAAGCCAATTGCTAGAAAAGTTAGATATGATAGACCTATGGAGAAAATTGAATGGAGACAGTAGGGAGTTCAATTTTTTCTCAGCCATCCATGGAACTTATACAAAAATTGACCATGCATTAGGGCATAAAAACCTCAAAATCAAATGCAGAAAAGCAGAATTAGTAAAAGCATCCTTTTCAGATCATGATGCAATAAAAATCACATGCAATATAAGGCCAGGAGAAAATAGACCAAAAGTTAATTGGAAATTAAATAATCAAATCCTGAAGAATGAATGGGTGAAAAAACAAATCATAGACATAATCAATAATTTCATCCAGGAGAATGAAAATAATGAGACAACATACCAAAATTTGTGGGATACGACTAAGTGGTTATAAGGGGCAATTTTATATCTCTAGATGCTTACTTGCATAAAATAGAGAAAGAAAAGATCAATAAATTGGACATATTATTAAAAAACAACTTGAAAAAGAACAAATTAAAAACCCTCAATTAAATACCAAATTGGAAGTTCTAAAAATAAAAGGGGAAATTAATAAAATTGAAAATAAGAAAACTATTGAATTACTAAATAAAGCTGAGAGTTGCTTTTATGAAAAAACCAACAAAATAAATAAGAATCTAATTAATTTGATAAGAAAAAGGAAAGAGGAAAATCAAATTGTTAGTCTCAAAAATGATAAGGGAGAACTTTCCTCCAATGAAGAGGATATTAGAGCAATAATTAGGAGTTACTTTGCCCAACTTTATGCCAGCAAGTTTGATAATCTAAATGAAATGGAGGAATATCTACAAAAATATAGATTGTCTAGGTTAACAGAAGAGTAAATAAATTATTTAAATAGCCCCATATTAGAAAAAGAAATAGTACAAGCTATTAACCAACTCCCTAAGAAAAAATCTCCAGGGCCAGATGGATTTACATGTGAATTCTACCAAACATTCAAAGAACAATTAATTCCAATACTCTACAAACTATTTGAGAAAATAGGGACAGAAGGTATTCTGCCAAATTCCTTCTATGAGACTGATATGGTGCTGATAGCTAAAGCAGGTAGGGTGAAAACAAAGAAAGAAAACTATAGACCAATTTCCCTAATGAATATTGATGCAAAAATTTTAAATAAGATATTAGCAGTGAGATTACAGAAAGTCATCCCCAGCATAGGATAGTACACTATACCAAGTAGGATTTATACCATAAATGCAGAGCTGGTTCAATATTAGGAAAACTATCAGCATAATTAATTATTAATAACCAAACTAACAAAAACCATATGATTATCTCAATAGATGCAGAAAAAGCATTCGATAAAATCCAACAGCCATTCCTACTTTTAAAGACACTAGAGAGTATAGGAATCAATGGGCTTTTCCTTAAAAAGATTAGTACCATCTACTTAAAACGATCAGCAAGCATCATATGTAATGGAGACAAACTAAAACCATTCCCAATAAGATTAGGAGTGAAACAAGGCTGCCCACTGTCACTATTACTATTTAATATTGTATTAGAAATGTTAGCTTTGGCAATAAGAGAAGAAAAAGAGATAAAAGGAATCAGAGTAGGTAATGAAGAAACCAAATTATCACTCTTTGCAGATGACATGATGGTATCCTTAGTGAACCATAGAGACTCAACTAAAAAACTACTAGAAACAATTCACAACTTTAGTAAAGTTGCAGGATTCAAAATAAATCCACATAAATCATC
>JAJPUD010017425.1:20376-31337 GCA_023553655.1 Myrmecobius fasciatus | reverse complement strand
TAATATATAAATATGCTGCTGATTTATGTGGATTTATTTTGTATCCTGCAACTTTGCTAAAGTTGTGAATTGTTTCTAGTAATTTTTTAGTTGATTATCTAAGAATGCCATTATATCATCTGCAAAGAGTGGTTTCCTTGTTACCTTCTCTAATTCCTTGAATCTCTTTTTGTCTTATTGTTAAATCTAAAATTTCTAATATAATATTAAATATAATGCTGATAGTGTGCAGTCTTGTTTCACTCCTGATCTTATTGGGAATGGTTCTAGTTTGTCCCCATTACTTATGATGCTTGCTGATGGTTTTAAATAGATGCTACTAATCATTTTAAGGAAAAGTCTATTTATTCTTATACTCTCTAGTGTTTTTAATAGGAAGGGGTATTGGATTTTATCCAATACTTTTTTTTCTGCAGCTATTGAAATAAACTTATGTTTTTTTTGTTAGTTTGGTTATTGATATAGTTGATTATGCTGATAGTTTTCCTAATATTGAACCAGCCCTGAATTTCAGGCATAAATCCTATTTGGTCATAATTTATTATCCTGGGATGACTTTATGTAATCTCATTGCTAATATTTTATTTGAGATTTTTTGCATCAATATTCACTAAGGAAATGGGTCTATAATTTTCTTTCTCTGTTTTCACCCTACCTGGTTTAATGATCAGCACCCTATCTGTTTCATAAAAGAAATTCTGTAGGAGTCCTTCTTTCTCTATGTTTTTTTTTTCATATAGTCTATATAGTATTGAAATTAATTGTTCTTTGAATGTTTGGTAGAATTGACATGTAAATCCATCTGATCCTAGGGATTTTTTCATAGGGAGTTGATTAATAATTTGTTCTAATACTTTTTCTAAATTGGGACTATTTAAATAACTTATTTCTTCTTCTGTTAACCTGTGCAAACTATATTTTTGTAGATATTCCTCCATTTCATTTAGATTTTCAAATCTATTAGCATATATTTGGGCAATGTAACTTCAAATTATTGCTCTAATTTCCTCTTCATTGGTGGAAAGTTCTCCCTTTTCATTTTTGGGACTAACAATTTAATTTTCTTCTTTCTTTTTTCTAATCAAATTAACTAAAAGTTTATCTACTTTATTGCTTTTTTTCATAAAACCAACTCTTCTTTTTATTTATTAATTCAATAGTATTTTTTCAGTTTTCAATTTTATTTATCACCCTTTTTATTTTCAGAATTTCAAATTTTGTATATAATGGTATTATATCATAACCATATAGCACAGCTTATTCATCCATTCCCTCTTCTTCAAAACTGACACATAAAAGGTGAAGAAATTAAAACTATTTCTAATCATATGAGATGGTGCTCTAAATCAATATTGATCAGATAAATACAAATTATTATAACTGAGATACCACTACAAACCTCTCATATTGGCTAAGATGATAGGAAAAGACAAGGATGAATATTGAAGGAGATGTGGGAAAACTGGGACACTAATACATTGCTGGTGGAGTTGTGAATGGATCCAGCCATTCTGGAGAGAAATTTGGAACTATGATCAAAAACTTATCAAACTGTGAATATTCTTTGACTCAGAAGTGTTTTTATTGGGCCTATATCCCACAGAGATCTTAAAGGAAGGAAAGGGACCCACATATGCAAAAACGTTTGTGACAGCCCTTTTGTAGTGGCAAGAAACTGGAAACTGAGTGGATGTCCATCAGTAGGAGAATGGCTGAATAAATTGTGGTATATGAATGTCATAGAATATTATTGTTCTGTAAGAAATGACCAGCAAGTTGATTTCAAAGAGGCCTGGAAAGACTAAGTGAAAGGAGCACAATCAGGAGACCATTGTACATGACAGCATCAATATTATATGATAATCAATTCTGGTGAATGTGACTCTTTCCTACAATGAGATAATTGATGTCAATTCAAATTATCTTGTGATGAAGAGAGCCAAAGAAAGGACTTTAGGAACTAAATGTGGAGCAAAACATAACATTCTCACTCTTTTTCTTGTTCATTTCCATTTTGTTTTCTTAACACATTTACTATTTTTTTTTATTTCTCTTATGCAGCAAGAAAACTGTATAAATATGTTTATACATTTTGGATTAACATATATTTTAACATGTTCAACATATATTGCTTACCATCTAGTTGAAGAGATGGGGGGGAGATGAGAAGAATATCTGAAACATGAAACACAAGGCTATGCAAAGGTCAGTGTTTTCAAATTACCTGTGCATATGATTTGAAAATAAAAAAAGCTTTATTAAAAATATTTAATAAAATATATAATACCACTGTACTATAATAAATGATGGTTCAATGATCTTAGAAAGACTTGCAGGAAATAATAAAGGGTGAAATGAGCAAAACTAAAAGAACATTGAAGATAGCAGCTGCGATGTTGATGTAAGGACAATTTTGAGTGAATAAGTTGTTTTGTCTATTATAAATGCCCAAATTAACTATAATGGGCATGGATACAGAGAATAAAGTGATAAAAATTATTTTATAAATAAATAGATGTATATATATATATATATAATAATTTTACTTACATATATATGTACATATTTTATGTTCATATACACATGTATAGTAAATACAACCGGACACCCTTTAATTGCTTTAAAAAATAAAGATAGATATATGCATGCTTGGAGCAGAAACCAGTGTCTATAACTGGAACCAAAGGCTAACATTATTCAGGAAGTCTCTATATACCTTTTAAGGCTTCCTGAGATGGACATAAAGCTGACCAAAATCTATTGATTTTCTTGAGTTGAATAAAGAACTTGGACATTCAGGAATACTGTTGAGAGCTTATAGATCATGGAATCACAGCACAGAAGAAAAGGAAGGATTCACTACAAGACTCAGCATATTTTCCCCAAGTCCCATAAATCTTCTGAACTTCACTTTATCTATTGAAAGTATTCACATCAAATTTCCTATCTCCCAGATTTAACCTTGATCTTATTTTCAATCTCTATTTGTCTCTCTGTCTCTCTTGTTTCTCTGTCTCTTTCTCTCTCTGTCCTTCTCTAGTTTCGGGCCATATTAATTATTTTAAATTTTTTTTATTAAAGCTTTTTATTTTAAAAATATATGCATGGGTAATTTTTCAACAATGATCCTTGCAAAACTTTGTGTTCCAAATTTTCCACTCTTCTTGAACCCCTCCACTAGATGCCAAATAATTCAATATATGTTAAACATTTTAAAATATATTAAATTTTATATATGTAAATTTTTATACAGTTATCATGCTGCACAAGAAAAATCAGATCAAAAAAATGAGAAAGAAAACAAAATGCAAGCAAATAACAAAAGAAAGATTGAAAATGCTATGTTGTTATCCACACATAGTTTTCACAGTGCTATCTCTGGATGCCAATGGCTGTCTTCATCATGAGATTATTGGCACTGGCCTCAATCATCTCATTATTGAAAAGAGTTATTGATCTTCATATAATCTTCTTGTTGCCATGTACAAAGATTTCCTGGTTCTGCTCATTTCACTTAGCATCATTTCATGCAAGTCTCTCCACAACTCTCTAAAATCATCCTGCTGATAATTTCTTATAGATCAATAATATTCCATATCATTCAAATATCATAGCTTATTCACTCCAAGTAATGGGCATCCACTCATTTTCCAGTTTCTTGCCATTACAAAAATACTGTCACAAACCTTTTTGCACATGTGGGTCCCTTTCCCAGCTTTATGATTACTTTGGGCTATATGCCCAATAGAAACACTCCTGGATCAAAGTACATGCACAGTTTTGTAGCCATTTGGGCATGGTTCTGAATTACTTCAGAATGGTTGGATCAGTTCATAATTCCACCAAAAATGTATTAGTGTCCCAATTTTCTCACAACCCCTCCAACATTCATTATCATCTTTTCCTGTAATCTTAGCCAATCTGAAAGATGTGTACTGGTACCTCAGAATTGTCTTAGTTTGCATTTCTCTGATCAATAATTATTTAGAGCACCTTTTCATATGACTATAAATGGTTTCAACTTCTTCATCTGAATATTGTTCATATCCTTTGACCAATTATTAATTGGAAAATATCTTGAATTCTTATAAATTTGGGTCAATTCCCTGCATATTTTGGAAATGAGGGCTATATTAATTCTTATTTGAACTCATAATAGCTTCATATTTGATATTCCTGCTTCATGGAATCCCCCTTTCCCAATCCATTCTCCATTGAGATGTCAAAGTTCTCTTTCTCTTTATGGCAGGAGTTCTTTACCTGGAGATCTAAGAACTTCTTTGACCTTTTTTTTGTTTGTTTTTATAACTTTCTTAGGTACAGTCTGACAATATTATCCCCTTACTTTAAAAATTCTAATGTCTTTCTATTAGGAATATATATATATATATATGTATATATAAATTTCTTTATTTGTAATTTAGAATTCCCCATGACTTGATATCATCTGACCTTTGTAGTTATCTTATTCATCAGTTCCCTTTGGGAACTCTAGGGTTGAATTGTAGAGGCCTACTTACTATACTTCAACCTTAGTGCTTCACTTAAAGTTTCTAGGATTAACATATAGTAACTCACAAGTTCTTCATTTCCACATCTTGGAAGCTCTGGTAGTCTTCCATATCTCACAAACCATCTTCTGCAGAGTTTTTTCTGTTACCTTTAGCTTCTAGATTCTTCTCCTCTACTGTCATCTTATATTTGCTGTTCATGGATCTTATATCCACATGCATACACACACACACACACACACACACACACACACACACGATTAGAATAAATCCCTAGGAAGGGAATATTTTACTTTTGTCTTTGTATTTGAATCACTTAACTCCATATCCATTAAGCACATAGGAAATGCATGTTACTTGCTTTATTGGCAGATCCTACCAGTCTCCATGTCTCATACCCAGTTAAAGACACTGATCAAAGCAGCAACAGAACATCTATGTAACTTTCCATCAAAGACTTATTGAATGAAATATTGAATGAGAAATGGTAAAAGAAATCCAATCAATTTTTGAATATTTATTAGGTATCAGATATGTTACTGTGTTGCTTGTACAAATAGGAAAGCAAAATAATCCCTGCACTCAAGAAGCTTATATATTAAGAGCTATAGGGAATATATGAAAGAGAATAGAAGCCAGAGAAGTGATTTTTCTTCTAGAAAACCACGGGGATGGTAAAGGGAATTGTAATGAAATTGATTGATGTATCCTTTCAAAAGCACTGGTAGTATTGTTAATTTGGTTAGTGTTTTCAGGAGAAAAAAAATGTGTGTGTGTGTGTGTATGTGTGTGTGTGTATGGAAGGTGAGTATTACATTAGCTTGAATTCTAAAGAAAAAGGCAACATGAACATATACATGTATATTTCCTGCAACAGTAGCACCCCAAGATGGTAGCTAGTAGAATCTTTGCCTTAGGCCTTTATGCTGTGGAGTTAGAATTCCAAAGTTGAGTGGTTTAACTTCTCATAGGTATGGTTTCAATTGCCTGCTTGGCAACTTTGATTTCTCATTTCTCACCCAACATTCTTTTTAGCCATAAAGCAAGATTTGTTTAATTGTTTTATTCTTTATAAAATCTGCCAAAATCTGAAGACTTTGTACTTTGACCAGCTCAGGCCCCTCCACACCACCCACTGCTCATAGTCTGTCTTTAGCCCTCATCATTTTCATTCATTTTTAACGTGAGTTAATCTTATTTAATGACTACAGCAGCCAGTTTACTAACAAATGTTTATTTTGTGCACACATCTTGTTAATTAAAGTGTCTTCATCTATCAGCCACTAGGGAGTCAAAACTGAAACTCCTATTAGGAAGGACAAGTCAAACTGAATAAACAGTGGATAATATTAGAACTGGATAGTACCTTTTCTCAGGACAAATTAGAAAAAAATCACCAGAGACTAAGAAGCAATATCTATATTACCAGTTAGTGGCAGAGTGGTGGTAGTACTAAGAAGAAAAATTTGTGATGTATTAGTTGCGGAAAGTGAAGTGAAGAATACATGAGATGGGAATAAGCATTTATTAAATGCCAGAAATCATACTGATTGCTTTATATGCTAGTTTATTTGAATAGCAGAGGAAAATTTGGGATTTTGACCACCATTTTATATTTGAGAGCTGAGGCAGACAAAAGCTAAGTGACTTTGCCCAGATTATATAGTGAAGAAATGTCTGAGATCAGTTCAAACTCAAGACCTTCTGACTCTAGGTACAGTGCTCTGACTATACTGATACACACCTAATGTCCCATGCATCTTTAAATGTCATAGCACAAATAATATTTACCTCAGGACTCAAATGAGATAATGAGCTTAAATCACTCTGCAAAGTTAGAGTGGTTTATAAGTATCAGCAGTCATTATCATTGCTACTTGTGACCTAGTTTCCTCATTTGTAAAATAGGGCTGTTGAGGTCTCTGGTCTCTTCAAGTTCATCATGTATGATCTATAAGTGAGGGTTTCCAAACTCCTGACTCAGTATGCTTATCACTATAAAATGTTCTCTTTCTCTTTATGGCAGAAGTTCTTAACCTGGAGATCTAAGAACTACTTTGTACCTTTTTTATTTTTATAACTATATTTAATACAATCATTTTGCTTTTCAATTACATCCATTTTGCAAGAATTCATTTTTAATTTTATTATTTAAATATTCATAAACATGATTTGGAAAAGGAGTCCATATCACCAGACTGCTAAGTGGGATGATCCATGAACCAAGGAAAAAGTTTAAGAACCTCTCCTTTTTAGCGTTTAAAATCAAGGTTGGCAGGAATTTTGTTTTTGATCTGGAAGGGACCTCAGAAACCCACATTTATATTTAAGAAAGCGTACTGACTTGTCCATGTCACAAATGTAGCAAGGAGGAAGACTTGACTCCAAATTCTATTCTCTTTTCTATTGCTTTAAGTATAACTACAGTGTGTCCCACCTGAGGCAGAGCACTGAGCTAGGACAGGTCTGATCAGCCAGAGGTGACACACTGTAACTCAACTCTAACTTAGTGATGTCATTTTAGTCCTCTTTGAAAATGAAGGACAGCAACCAACTATCCCTTGAATGTCAAGATATTTCCTCTGCTTTTCTCAAATTTTAGATAACCTAGTTTGAAGTTATAAAGTATTCTTTAAGAATATTCTTAAATAGGGGCAGCTAGGTGGCACAGTGGATAGAGCACCAGCCCTGAAGTCAGGAGGACCTGAGTTCAAATCTGGTCTCAGACACGTAACAACTGTGTGACCCTGGGCAAGTCACTTAACCCCAATTGCCTCAGCAAAAAAAAAAAAAGAATATTCTTAAATATTCCTTTTTAAACTTAATTATTAAATATTCTTAAAGAAGAACTTTATACATTTCAGGCAAGAACAAGAAGTAGAACACTTGGCTGCTGCTATGTAATTAATATTACAGAGCCACATTATCACGTGAAAATTAATGTACTTATTTTTTTTTCAAATCAAAGTCTCTGGAAGAAATAAGAAGTTTTGACATGGGATCTTCCTGAGATGAACAAGTATAGGATGGAAGTTGAGAAGAATGAAATTTAGACTCAATATAACTAGATGGGGGAACAATTTTGTAAGTATTAGGTTAGTTTCAAATAGATATGTGTTGCTCCTAAACCTAGGGGTTCTCTCCATCCATGTAAGTCTTCAAAGTCTCCATTATTGTGAAGTAGAGTGAGCATTCTAGTTTACATAAGCTGCTTTTCTAGACTAGGACTTCTTAAAGTTTTTTTTTCCATTCACAACTTCTCTGAGCCTGAAAAATGTTTCCATGGAAGTAGGCTTCCAAATTAAACTTTTATTTATCTATTTTTGCTTAGACAATTAGGGTTAGGTGACTTGCCCAAGGACACACAGCTAGGAAGTATTAAATGTCTGAGGCTGGATTTGAACCCAGGTCATCCTAACTTCAGGGCTCTACCCACTGTGCCATCTAGCTACCCTAAAGAATTTACTGATAATATATCATAATTTTAGCCCCCACATTTAGGTATATGAACACACTTTTGGGGCCATATTCTCCAGTTTAAGAAGCTTTATTTTAGTTTTCTCAAAGCATACACAGCATTTCTTGTCTCTGTGCTTTAAAATTGCTCTCCCTCCCCTACCTCTCTCACCTTCCAATCCCATGGCCAGAATATTTCCCTTCCTTATCTATAGCAATTGAATCCCTTGTTAACTTTAAGATTAAATTCAAGAATCATATTCTATATGAGTTCTTTTTCAGGGTCTGCTCAGCTGCTACAGCCTATTTTCCATTCAGGTCACCATATATCTTTTTTCTAAGTGGGAAAACCAACAAATATAAATTTCCTCAAACCACCACCATCACTACCACAAAACTCTTTAATATCTGACCCCTTCTAATTTTCCTGCATCCTAGTTTCATCTCTTCCAAATATTCTGCAATGCAGCCATATAAGAATAATTACTTGTCCTCTCACAGAATCATCCATCTCCCTTCTCCTTGATGACCACATCTCTGAGATATTCTCCCAACAAATTTCTGCCTCCTACAATTCATGGATACTTTTCAAATGAAGCTCAAATACCACTTTCTGCAAAAGGTATTTCCTGCTCCCCCAGTTGTTAATGGCTTCTCCTCCAAGGTCACTTAGCATCTAGTATGTTTGAAACTGCTATGTATCTTGCTTTCACACATTATTTCCTTATTAGAAAGATTGCTCTTTGAGGGCAGAGTTTACTTTTTCATTTGTTAAATATTTTCAGGTTTTTTAACATCATAATTAAATTTTACGTATTTCATTTCCTGACAATGTCATAAAATGTTATTTGACTATTGTTTTGTCCAAATCTTTGCCTTTACATCTCATAATTTTAGAGGAAAAGTTCCTTAAAGATAGAGTCTATTTTGCTTTTACCTTGTATGCCATCCCAATTCTTTGGCTTAGCACTTGCCACTTGATAGGCAGAACAAATGATTGAGAGATAATTGTTTCAAGATACCTGGCCCTGAGTCCATCCAACTACCAAATTCTTTCATTTCCTTTCCTACTTCAGAAGAGTCTAAAATGTAATGGAAAAATCTTCCAGACATTTTACAAGATAGTTTAATCAGCTTCTAAACCATTTACATGGTTGTGCCAATCAACTTGAAAGATGAGCTATGTTTTGAAAAGACAATGTTTTCCATTTTGTATTCTTTTATTTGTGCCCCTGATTTTAATCAAAACACCATTTCCCATTCATTTTCATACTCATTTTACTTCATTTTCTATCAAAGCCTGTATTCCTTTGTCTTAACTTGCTTCCTAAGTCTGTTTCAAACCTCACTTCTTCCAGAAAGCTTTTTGGGATCCACAAAGTATTCCAAGTCTTCTTCCTCTACCATTATTCTTTGTTAAAATATTTCCATGAATTATTGAAGTTACTTTTTTTTCTCTCTTTACTTTACTTTAGGGAGAGGCCATTAGGGAGAAGTGAAAGAAAGGGGAAGAAAAGGAGAAAGAAAAGAAGTAAGAGATGGAGTGAAAGAAGGAAGCAAAAGAAAGAAAAAAAAAGAAAGAGAAGGAAAGAAATGGAAAGTGTGGGGAGGAAAGAAAAAAAGAGATAAAAATGTAATTAATATCATGTAAGAACAGAGAAACAAAAATAATAAAACTCTCAAGTTTGGTCACTATGGGGAATGGCTGAAAAATTGTTGTATATGAATATAATGGAATACTTCTGTGCTATAAGAAGCTATATAAACTGAAGTAGATAAACAGGACTCAGAATTTTTATCACTTCCACTCATTTGGCAGATCCATGATTCCTTGTATTGCTAGTGGTTATTAACCATTCTTTTATGCCAGTACTGCCCTCAGCTGAAAGGGTCTACCAAATGAGAAAGCAAATAATCAAATATATTTGTAATATAGAATTTTGTTCCTGCTGTCAACACTTATAAAATTTCAGTACATTCAGAGATTTCTCAATAGTACATTCACCACAGGAATTCTCCAAGTTTCTTTTTCTTTTTCCTTTCTCTTCAATTAAATAAGAGTCATACTTTAAATGATGTTGGGTTGGGAACCCTTTGAGAGAACTGTCATTAACTAAATCTCAAATCCTTTGAAAATTCTTGCATCATTAGTTATAATGAGTTCCATTATTTGGGGAACAATTAAATATACAAACATGCAAGCAAATAACCAAAGGAAATAACATCTCAGTCTTTAGCTTCTCAGCCAGGAGTGATTTTTTTATGACTAAATTTACACACACACACACACACACAAAAACTTTAGGGAAAATGTTTTATTTGGAATCAGAAGTATTATCAATATTTATTTTTCTTCTTACCACTGCAACCTAGCATTAGTTATTTCATCTCTTGGGGGTCTAAACTGAATCATCTCTAGAAGATGGCATTGGACTAGATGGCCTCTAATGCTCCTCAAATTTCTCAATTTCTGATGCTAGTGTACCTGGATAAAATTGATACCTGACTTACTCAGAATTCTTTTAATGTTTACACATAACTATATTATTATGTCATTTGAACCTTAAAATGAGCCTGGGAGTTAATTGTGATTACATATACTCACACAAAATAAAGAAAAGCTAACTAAATTAGAGAGCATTTAGGTCATTTGTAAAGGTAATTTTTCAGTGTGTTGTAATTGTGTTTATATGGTACCAGCGTTTTTCTTGGCAAGTAGACACCCACATAGTTTATGTCATCTACAGTCATTTCCAAGAGGGATTTCTCTCATTTTCTTACTGCTAGGTTTTGTTGTTATATAGAAATGCTGATGATTCATATAAGGTTCAAGCATTTGACCCACCACTTCCTCCCATTTTCCTCCACTATAAAATATCTTTCTTTCATGCTTCTTTTAAATAAAATACTTTACCTCATTTTCCCTCCCTTTTCCACTTCTTCCAAAGCATCCCTCTTTTTCACTGCTTTTTTTTTTTTTTTTTTTTTTTTTTT
>JAJPUD010017425.1:0-20276 GCA_023553655.1 Myrmecobius fasciatus | reverse complement strand
TTTTTTTTTTTTTTTTTTTTTTTTTGCTGAGGCAATTGGGGTTAAGTAACTTGCCCATGGTCACACAGCCAGGAAGTTTTACGTGTCTGAGTCCAAATTTGAATTCAGGTCCTCATGATTTCAGAGTTGGTGCTCTATTGACTACACCAATTAACTGCCCCCTCACTGCTTATTTTTTTTAATCATTCCATCATAGTCAACTGATATTTGTGCTCTCTATCTATATAGGCTTTTCCTAACGGCTGTAATAATGATACTGTTCTTAGACTCTATAAGTATCATCTACCTATGTAGGAATGTCAATAGTTAACCTCATTGAATTTCTTGTGGATTCTCTTTCTTTATTATATTCTCTTGTCATGTTTGAATGTGATTTTTTTTAGTTAGCTCTTACCTTTCAATCAGGAATACTCAAAACTCCTCTATTTCATTAAATGTCTATTTTTGCCCTAAAATTTTATCAGGATATTATTGAGTATAATCTTAGCTGTTTTTCCTTCAAGAATATTATATTTCAAGTCTCCACTCCTTTAGTATAAAAAGCATTGAATTTTATGTTTTTCTGACTGTGGCTGTATTATATTCAAATTGAATCTTTCTGGATGCTTCCAATGTTTTCTTCTTGACCTGAAAGTACTGGAGTTTAGATATAATATTCCTGGATGCTTTCATTTCTGGATCTCTTTCAAGTGGTGATTAGTGGATTTTTTCAATTTCTATTTTATCCTCTGGTCCTAAGGTATTGAGACAGTTTTCCTTGCTAATTTCTTGTAATATGATGTCTTGGATTTTTTTTTTAATGATGGCATTCAGGTAATTTAACAATTATTAAATTAAATCTCCTAATCTATTTTCTAGATCATTTGTTTTTCCAATATTATATTTCTCATTCTTTTGTATTTTTCCATTCTTTTGACTTTGTTTTATTATTTCTATATATTCCAGGTAATTATTAGCTTCTGGTTGTCAAATTCTAATGTCTATGGAATTATTTTATTTAGTGAGTTTTATACTTTTCCTCTTTGGCCTATTATATTGTTTAATTAATTCTTTTCTTTGGTGAATTTTGGTGCCTCTTTAATAATATGGATAATTCTACTTTTTTTTTTTTTTTTTTTGCTTTTTGCTGAGGCATTTGAGGTTAAGTGACTTGCCCAGGATCACACAGCTAGGGAATGTTAAGTGTCTGAGACCAGATTTGAACTCAGGTCCTCCTGACTTCAGGGCTGGTGCTGTATCCACTGTGCCACCTAGCTGCCCCTATAATTCTACTTTTAAAGGCAATGTTTTCTTCAGTTATTTTCATGCTTCTTTTACCAAACTGTTTGCTCTTTTTGTAATTTTCTTTCATAACATTCATTTATTTCCCAATTTTATTCTCTATCATATAGTTTTAGTTGTATACTGATATTTTATTGCTCTTGTTATCAATGATTAGCATTTATATACCATACTACAGTTTATAAATCACCTTACAAATTATCTCTTTTAATCATTATAAGAACTAGCTAAGATAAAGGCTATTGCCATCTCTGTTTTACAGACTAGGAAGCAGGATATCAGTAGCTAAGTGGCCTGCTTTGGTTTACACAGTTGAAACCATATTTAAATTCAATACTTCCCAACTCTAGCCCCAACATTAAGGAATTAGGAGTGTTTAATTTAGGAAAAGACTTAGGGGGACATGTTAATGTTTTTAGGAGTTTGAAGGGCAGTCATATGAAAGAGAGATTTGGCTTAATGGGGCAGAACATCGCTAATGGGAAGAAGTCACAGTGTAATTTTTCTTAATCTAAGGAAAACTTAGAGACTGATCAATGTGAGTTCTCATCCCCTGAGATTTTCTTTCAGATTTTTTCTTTCTATTAATGACGATAATAGATCATTGCTAAGTGCCCGTTCCATATGCCACATGTTTATATCCTCCCCAAAGTTCATGTGGTTCACATATGGTTCACAAATAGGGTTAGCAAGTTTTAGGGTCCCAGTTCATAAAACAAAAGTTATTTTAAATAACAACCCATACAGCATAGCTTAGTGAGAAAGTGCTAGACTGACACCAAGGAAGTCTGGGCTCTCATCTCAGTTCTATCAGAAACTAGTTGAGTACAATGCAAGCATCTGAGCTTTTATCTGTAAAATGAGGGTATTGAAGGAGAAGCTACATAATATTTTTATTGTTCTCCAAAATTATACAGCTCACTTTTATTTGGTATTCCTTATATATTGTTTACTTGATGGCAAGAATTATAACAAGTTCATGTGGCACTTTGAAGTCTACAAAATAATTTATTGATATCATTTATATTCATATAACAACTTTGAAGAAAGAAAGAGAGAAACAAAGGAAGAGAGACAAGACAGACAGACCCAGAGATAGAGAGAGATACAAAGAGATAAAGACAGAGACACACAGACAGAGTGAAGGAGACAGAGACAGAAAGACAGAAATAGAGATAAAGACAGAAACACATGCAGAGACATAGAGACAAAGAAAAAGAGACAGAGACAGAGAGAGAAAGATAGAGAGAGAAAAATAGCATGATACCTCAGGCCCATGTGATTGTCAGTGGACAAAAACAATCCTTTGAAAGAGGAGACAGGATTATAATTCACTTTTATATTAATAAAACAATCAGTTGTATTTTGCTCCTTTGAACAAAATATTCTTCAACAAAATCATAAACTGTGTGCTTGTCCTTCACTTCTAATGATGGAATAGAAGTCTCTGAAGATGTGAAAATGTAAACCAATCAGTCAACAAGCATGGGCTCAGTGGAATTTTAGAGATTACTTAATCCAATTCCATCATTTTACAGATGAAGAAACTGACACCGCTAGCTGGTGTAGTGTGTGGAATACTGGGCCTAAGATAAGGCGGAACTGAACACAAATCTGATCTCAGATACTTGTTATCTGTATGAGACTTCACAAGTCTGTTAACATATTATGGCCTTAACTTCTTAGCTATAAGTAATGATAATAATAGCACATATCTTTCAGCTCCTTGTGAAGATCAAATGAGATATTTGTAAAGCATTTAGCAGTGTCTAGCAATTAATAGGGGTTAAATAAATCCTTCCTCCTCTCCCTCCTTTCCCTCTTCATTTCCTTCTTTCCTTTTCTCCCTCCTTCTCTTCTTCCCATTCTCCCTTCCCTTCTTCCTTCCTCTCTTTCTTTATTCCCTTCTTCTTTTTTTCCTCCTTTCTCCCTTTTTTTCTTTCATTCCTTCCTTCCCTTACTAACTAATGGTTTGACCAAAGGCATTCAGATAGTGACAGTGACATCAGCCAGTCTACATCTTTTTTTTTGGCATCAAGATATCATCTGATCTCTTATCTATAATTATTTAAAAGTCATTTATTTTTTCTAGTCATATGAAAATAATTCAGGTTGAGACAGGGTCAAGGAAGATCATATTCTGTTCCAAGGGAGGCATCATATTCAACATTGGAAAACAAAATTTTTTATACAGACTGTTCCCTCCAAAAGGAGAAGTCTGAGAGATGACTTAATCATGGCTAAAACAGTCTTTGCTTCAACTTTCACTCTTTTTCACCAGGTCTCTATCCAATCTCATTGGAGGAGGTCAAATTAATACTGTAGATAATGGTTAGTTCTTATCCTTTCAACCAGGCTCATAACAATATCACTGGGAAGCAGGATCAAGGTAGTCAAGTGATTTAAAATGAGCTCTAACTTGAATTGACTTACCACCATTTTTGTGGTAAATTTGGAGGCACAATTGATGGTATGGATGCCTACTAATTGATACACCTGAGGTTTGTGTGATATCAGCTAGCATACTTAATAATTTCCTGCTGGTAATTCATGGTGGGATCATTAATAGCAATGGACTTCAAACTGGTAAATGCTGACAGCTTCAAATATCTTGTGACAAAGATTTTATCCCAGAACCCATTTCTCCTTCTTGAGCATGCAGAGCATGAGAGAAATGAAGAAAGCAAATATCTGCTGGAATTGGATTCCTGGGGTTTGAATGTTGACTAATTGTTCCATTCTTTTGGGTATATCACAGAATAGTTGGTATTGTTTCAAATAATAACTAAAATAACAAGAGATTCTTCTATCTACCTATCTCCATACCTATCTATCATCCAATCTGTCTATCTACACACACATGCATATATATAGAGAGATAGATAGATAGATAGATAGATAGATAGATAGATATAACCACCATTTTCTATAAAAATAATAGTGCATTTACATAGTGTTTAACATTTCCAAAGAGCTTTATACACAATATATATTTCATTTTATGTCCATGATAACCATGAGTTAAATGGTATGATTACTCTTCCCATTTTGGAGATAACAACACTGAAGGTGAGGGTGACTATTTCAGGATCAAATAAATAATTACCTGAGACCAAGTTTCACCTCAGATAATCCTTACTCCCACTATACTGCTTTGAGCATTGGATCATCTATTATCTCTGATAGAATTCCTGACAAAGTTTTTTTTCCCTCTGCTTGAACAAAATATACAAAACAGTATCCACACACATTTACATTTCAATTCAAGAAAAAGAGGAACTTATAATGGGCCTACAATGTAACAGACATTCTGCTAGATTCCTGAGATAGGAAGACAGAAACAAAACATTCCTAGCCATCTCTAGGAAAAGAATATATATTTAAAAAATCAAGGCAATTTTGAAATTGGAAATCTCCAGATATTTAGACAAGATCATGAACAGTGTTCTTTGTACGATAGTACTTGAACTTAGTTTCATTGGGAAGCAGGGCTTTTAAGAGATGGAAGAATAGAAGGAGTGGATCCAAGGCATTGAACATTATTGAGGAAGTGATATAAAAAGTCACAGAGGTAAAACCTAAGATATTATATATTTGGAAGAACAAGGGCATGAGAGTTGGAATTTAAAACAAATGTTAACATAGGACATGGAATTTAGAAAATGTTTTTTATTTTCATCCATTCATTCAATCAATCATTTTTTTTTATTTAAGCTATTGATAAAAAAAGTTCATCAGTATGTTAGATTCATATTGTCTAGTTTAATTTTCCCAAATTCAAAGGCCTTTGTATTTTGTACTGAAAATAAGCATGAATTTTTAAAAGATATATATTTACTTATATCATTAAATATTTCTCAATTACATATAACCAAAACAATTTTTAAAAAAATTTTTAAACTCCAAATTCTGTCTTGCCTTCTGGCATCTTCTTGATGAAGGCAAACAATATGATATCTATTTACACGTGAATCATGAAAAATTTATTAGTCATGTTTCACAAGAAAAAAAACAAAAATAAAAAGAAAGAAAGTGAAAAAAGTCTGTTTCTATCTGCATTCAAAGTTTATCAGTCCTCTCTCTGGAAGTACATGGGATTTTTCACCATGGGTTATTTCACCAAGGGAAATTACCAATTATTATTGATAATTTCCAGTTACCATGGAATTGACTTGGGTCATAGTCTTGATCAGAGTAGCTAAATCTCATCCTTATAGTATGACCATTACTGTCTAAAATGTTTTACTAGTTCTGTTCATTTTACTATACATCAATTTCTATAAGTCTTCCCAAGTTTTTTTTTTCCTGAAAACATCCTGTTTGTGTTTTCTTATAATATGATTATATTCCAATATAATCATATACCACAACTTATTCAGTCATTTCATAATGAATGATGATCCCCACAATTCATATGTCTTTGCCAACACAAAAAGAGCTACTATAAACATTTTTCTGCACATAGGTCACTTTCCTTTTTACTTTGACCTCAATGGGTTAGAGACTTAGTAGTGGTATGACTGGCATATATAATTTCATATTTGTTTGGACACAGTTACAAATTGTTCTCTAAAATTTGTGGATCACTTCACAATACTACCAGCAATGAATGTGTCCCATTTTCCTACATCCTTTCTTTTTCTGTCATGTTAGACAATCTCATGGATATGAGGTTGCATTTCAGAGTTGTTTTTATTTATATTTTTCTAATTAATAATTAGAGCATTGAATAGGATTATCAGACTTTTATTTTATTTTCTGAAGATGCCTATTCACATCCTTTGACAATTTATCAACTGAGAAATAGCTATTTTGATAAATTTTGCTCAGTTCTATATATACTTAAGAAATTAGACCTTTATCAGAGAAAATTGCTAGAAAAGTTTTTTTCCCAGTGTAGAGTTTTTAATAATTTTATTTGCAATAATTTTGCATATGCAAATGTTTTCAATTGCACCATTAGTCCTTTTACTATAAAAGCTCTTTCTTGCATGATTTTTAATGTAATATTATTTTCCTCACTTTCAGAATATACCACTTTTTCACCTATCAATTTTTTACATTATGCCAATATACAATCAACTCACTCTTGCAACATTTTTCTATGTATCTTTCTAATTTTCCTTAAAAATGTAGTATTCTTAGTATTAACATATATCATCTTTCTTAGTAGAAAAGTAAATAGTTTATGTAGACAACATAACACACTTAGAGAGTATCTTGTGGATAAAATCCAGGAAATAAAAGAACATAAATAAAAAATACTTTTCACAAAGAAAATCAGATCTAAACAAATGGGAAAAATATCAATTGCTCAGACATAGGTTGACGTATATGATGAAGACTACAATTCTACCCAAATTAATTTATTTACCCAGTGCTATACTAATCACACTACCAAAACTTATTTTGTAGAGCAAGAAAAAAATCATTTAAATGATCAAAATATATGAACAGATGAAGAAATTGAAACCATTTATAATTATATGAAAAAGTGCTCTAAATAATTATTGATCAGAGAAATGTAAATTCAGACAATTCTGATGTATGACTATACACCTCTCAGATTGGCTAAGATGACAAGAAAACACAATGATAAATGTTGGAAAGGGTTTTGGAAAAATGGAACATTGATATATTGTTGGTGGAGTTGTGAACTGACCCAACCATTTTGGAGAGCAATTTGGAACTACATCCAAAGGGCTATAAAATTGTGTATACCATTTAATCCATCAGTGTTTCTACTGGGTTTATATTCCAAAGAGATCTTAAAGAGGTAAAGAGAACCACATGTGCAAAATGTTTGTTACAACCCTTTTTGTAATGGCAAAAAACTGGAAACTGAATGGATGCCCATCAATTGGAGAATGACTGAATAAGTTATGGAATATTATGGAATATTATTGTTCTTTAAGAAACTATTGGCAGGATGATTTAGAGAAACTTAGAGAGACTTACATGAACTGATGCTAAGTGAAATGAGAAGAAGTAGAAGATCATTGCACATGGCAACAACAATATTATATGACGATCAATTCTGGGGGACATGACTCTTTCCAACAATGAGAGGATTGAATCTAGTTTCAATGATCTTGTGATGAAGAGAGCCATCTGCATCCAAAGGGAGAACTGTGGGAACTAAGTGGGCAATACCATACAGTATCTTCACTTTTTTATTGTTATTTGCTTGCATTTTGTTTTCTTTTTTTTTTTTCCTTTTTTCCTTTTTGGTCTGATTTTTCTGGTGTGGCATGATAATTGTGGGAATATGTATACAAGAATTGTACATGCTTAACCTGTATTGGATTACTTTCCATCTAGAGGAGGGAGTTGGGGGAATGGAAGGGAAAAAATTGGAACATAATGTTTTGCAAAGGTGAATTTTGAAAATTATCTATAAATATGCTTTTTTTAAATAAAGCCCTTTAATCAAAAAATTAAAATTAAAAAAGATGAAGTGAAGGCAAAACAGTAAAATTAACCAATGAAAATTTCTTTAAAATAATTTGGAAGAAAAAAATCCTAAAAATCAAAGAAATTTTAAAAATTCCTTTTTTATTCCTTTCCTTACCAATTCCTTTCTTTCCCTTCCTTAAAAAAAGGAAATGAAAAAAAAGTGTGAGGCAAAGTGGTCTAGCAGTGCCAGATCTCAAACTATATTATAAAATAGTCATGATTAAAACTATCTGTGCTGGCTAAAAAATTGTGTTGCAGATCAATGGAATGAAGTCGTTAAACAACACACAGTAGCAAATAATGATGGCAATCTTCTTTTTGATAACCCAAAGATTCAACCTTTTAAGAAAAGAATTCAATATTTGAGAAAAACTTTCAGACCAACATATTATATCATATATCAAGATAAGGTCAAAATAGGTACATGATTTAGAAATAAAAGATAATGCTATAATCAAATTAGAAGAGCAAGAAATATCTCATCTATCAGAAGGCATGAAGGGAAGAATTTATTATGTACAAAAGATTTAGGACATTATGAAATGCAAAATTGATAATTTTGATTACATTAAATTTAAAATAAAAGTTTTTGCATGAACACAATACAACCAGAATTAGAAGGGAAGCTGAAAACTGAAAACAATTTCTACCACCATCATTCTTTATAAAGGGATGATTTCTCAAATATGTAGAGAACTGAGTCAGATTTCTAAGAATACATGCCATTGGCTAATTGATAATTGATCAAAGGATGTGAATGTGCAGTTTTCAAAAGAAATCAAAGCTATTTATAGTCATAAGAAAAACTGTTTTAAATCATTATTGATTACAAAAATACAAATTAAAACAACTCTCAGGTACACGTTCCTGGCTATCAGATTTGCTACTATGACAGAAAAGAAATGATAAATATTGGAGAGGATGTTGGATAATCAGAAGATTAATTCACTGTTGGTAGAATTGTGAATGTATCCAACTGTTTGAAGAGGTATTTGTAACTGTTTAAAGAGATATCAGACTGTGCATACTCTTTGATCCAACTGCTAGATATTATGCCAAATACATTCATACATATATATCTACACATACACACATATACATACATACATATCAGCTCTTTTTGTAGTATCAAAGAATTGGATATTTAGGGGATATTTATCCTTTGGGTTAATAGCTAAAGTAGTTGTGGTATACAATTTTCTTTTTGCATTTAATAGTATATTTTCTAATTACATGTAAAGATAATTTTTAACTTTCAGTTTTGTAAGTTCCAAAAACTTTTCCCTCTTCCTTTCTTTCTCAACCTCTTAAGACAGTAAGCAATATGATATAACTTGTGCCTGTGCGATCATGTTAGTCAGTTTGTGAAAGAATTAGAACAGAGGGGGAAAAACACAGGAAAGAAAGAAAGAAGCAAACAAACAAAAACAGCAAGTGAGAAGAGTATGCTATAATCTATATTCAGAATCCATAGTTCTTTCCCTGCATATGGATAGTACTTTTCCTCATGAGCCTTTTGAAATTGTCTTGTATCATTATATTGCTAAGAACTAATTCTATCATAGCTGATCTTCACATAATCTTGCTATTACTGTGTATGATTTTTTTTTTTTGGTTCTGCTCACTTCACTATTAGCTTCAGGTCAGGTTAGTCTTTCCAGGCCTTTCTGAAATCAGTCTGCTCATCATTTCTAATAGTATAATAGTATTCCATTAGGTTCATTTATCAAAGATTGTTTAGCCATTCCCCATTTGATGGCCATTCCCTCACAAATGGCCTGATGTAAATATTTTTATACGTGTGAATCTTTTCTTTTTTTTTATTCTTTTTCATTCTTTTCTTCCTTTTTATGATCTCTTTGGATTATGTACCTAGTAGTTGTATAAATGAATTCAAAGGTATGTATGCACAGTCTAATTGCTCTTTGGGAATATTTCCAAATTGCTTTATGAATTGGTTTGATCAGTTCATAACTTCACCAACAATGCATCAATGTCCCAGTTTTGCTCCCATCTTCTCCATCATTTATGCTTTTCCTTTTCTGTCACATTAGCCAATCTGTTATGCGTGAAGTGGTAGGTCAGAGTCATTTGCATTTGTATTTCTCCAAAGGTGATTTAGAACACTTGTTATGACTATAAATAGCTGTGATTTCTTCATCTAAACGGTGACTGCTCATAACCTTTGACCATTTATCAGTTGGGGAATGAATTGTATTCCTATAAATTTGACTTTGTTCTCTATATATTTTATAAGTAAGGTCCTTATCAGCAACAGAGACTGCAAAATTGTTTATTACACTCCAAATATTCTTGTGTTTATCAGCTCTTATGTCTAAATCATGTACTCATTTGGACCTTTGTTAACATAGTTATGATAGAATATTATTGTGGTAAAAGAATTGAGCAGGATGATTTCAGGATTCTAAAAAAAAATTGGAAAGACTTACATGAACTGATGCAAAATGAAGTGACCCGAACCAAGGGAACATTGTACTTATGTCAAGTTGCTTCCCGTCTTGAGAAAAAGTGAGTGAGAGTGCAAGAAGAAAAATTTAGAACTAAACATCGAAAAAATAATGTTAGAATTGTCTTTAATGTAACTAGAAAAAATAACATATTGGTTAAAAAGAAAGGTAAGCAGTTTAACCTTAAGTCTTCTATGATTTCTCTTTAATGTTTACCTTTATAAGATTCCCCCTTGAGTCTTATATGTGATAGTTAAGTATTCTATTCAACTCTGATCTTTACATCAGGTATGCTTGAGATTTCCTCTATGTCATTCATTATTCACTTTTCCCCTGAAGGATTATAATCAGTATGGCAACATAGGGTATTCTTGGTTGTAATCCTAGCTCTTTTACCTTTCAGAATATTATGTTTCATGCTCTCTGCTCCTCCAACATGATAGCTGCCAAATCTCATGTTATTTTAATGTTACTCCAAATATTTGAAATTTCTTCTTGGGTGCTTTATGTATATTATTTTTGAACCTGATAGCTCTGGAATTTGGCTATGATATTCCTTACTCTTTTCATTTTGGTATCTGGTGGTAAATGAATTCTTTCTATTTAATTGGTTATTTTTAAATATTAATTATTTTTATTTTACCCCACTGGTTCTACAATATGGAAACCATTTTTCTTGATAATTTGATGATATATGATGTTTAGGCTCTTTTACAAATATGGCTTTTAGGTAAACAATTAATTCTTAAATTTTCTCTCCTAATCTATTTTTTTCAGGTCAGTTACTTTTTGATAAGATGTTTTACATTTTCTTCTATTTTTCATTCTTTTGACTTTGTTTTATTGTTTATTGATAACTTATGGAACCATTAGTTCCTAGTTGCTCAATTCTATTTTTTAAATGATGGCAATGATGATGATGATGATGATGATGATGATGGTGATGATGATGATGGTGATGATGATGATTTCGCTTTTTAAACTTGTTTATCATTTGGACAATTTTGCTTCGCAAGAAATTTCTTTCATCAATTTATGTACTTTTTTTGGCCAATTATACTTTTTAAGAATTTATTTTCAGTGCCTTCCTGAATTCTATTTGGTGAATCATTTTAAAATTGTTTCAAATGGAATAATGGGATAACTCAGCTGAGTCTACGACTCTGTCATCATGGCATTTGGGGCATCCACTCCAGAAGTCATATTATTTAGTTTAGATAGTCAATGCTTTTGTACTCATTATGTTTGTTTTATTTTATTTTTTTCATAATTTCATATTTTTACATTTTTACTTAATTTTACTTTCTGGTCTCCATTTTCTCAAAGTTCCCCAGTATCATTTGAACTTTATTCTCAAGATCATGGATTTCACTGTTGGAGGAAGCACTAATGTTTACCTAGTCTTCAAAACTTTTTGCTATACAGATGGGTATTCAGTCCAAGAAAGGTTGTGTTTTCTATTGTTCCACTCTAGTAGTAGCATTAAGAATTGAATTCAAGGACCCTTACTTGAAATCCAGAACTCTTTCTGTGGTACCATCAACACAAAGTTTTTTATACTGAATAATGGTTGTAAATCACAAGATATTTTTATATATTTGGAAAGATTGCATTGACAATGCACTATGTATCATAGACTTCCTTCATGACTGAAACTTTTTCTTCTGGTAAGAGAAGGCAGAGCCAAACTTGGCTTTTCTTGAGCATATGTTCATCAGCATAGTGCATGGCCAACTTGAATTAAAAGCTGATTCTCTTTATAAGGATAAGATTTAACCCAAATGTTTCCCACAAATTAGAAAAAGGAAATTTAAGAAAACAGAAAAAAATCTAACAGTAACAGCAACACTACCAGCAACAACCACAACAACAAATGAATAATTAAACAGATATCCATATCCCAACCTCCTGCCACCCAGGATCTGTAGATTTACAGATACAGATAGATTTAACTCCCCAGGTTTCTTAACATAAAACAAGGAAAACTCAGGAAATTATTTAAATTTATGATACACCTTGAAAGCCATCGAATTGTAATTTTGATCATAGTTTTTGAAATTGAACATTATTTAGTCTGTTTAATCCAGGTATCTCCAGCTTGTTGTCTAATTTTAGCCCATGGAGTTAATTGGCCTCTCCTCTTGCAGTCCAAGTTAATGATTTTTTAGATCAGGAAATTGATGTCTACAGAAAATGATGTAACCAATATTATAGAAGTATAATCGTAGGGGACAGGGCAAGGATTCAAACTTATGTCTTTTAACTACAATATCATTTTCTTTCCATTACATTACTTTCTATAAGGACAGGAGATCCCTGGTTCTTTCACCTTCTTATTTTATGAGCACTAAATTCCTGTGGCATCTCTAGAATTAAATGAATCAATTTCAAGACATCAGCATCAGTTCCTGCTGTGACATAGTTCTTCTGTTAATGAGCCATGCTGGCATGAGATCAGAAACAGCTGCCCCTCAAGTACGTGGATATTCACAGATGTGTCTATAACAGGTGTTCTGGCTTTCTCGAATAATTATAATATAGAAACCCTGTCAGTTCTGTCTCCTATTATGATCCTCAAAGGTGTTTCTTTTACCCTTACGATTTTTGTAAAAAATTATTCGTTGAAACTAATTTATTGTCTTAGAAAGCACATGACATTCCTCTATTTCTGCTGGTACTTGCCTTGTGTACTTGATAAGGGAGTGTTTTACCTCTTAATGTCACCTGCTATGCTCCCACTCTTCATATCCTCTACAGCTTTTCAATATGACTTGTACCCACCACCCTTTCTCATACTCAATCAAGTGGCCACAAATTCACCCCTAGTGCTCTTTCCTCATGGGTCACTGGGATAGACAATTTCTCTGATCAAATTTTGAAAAGCCATTACTATAGTGGAAAGAGAAAATCAATTCTAATATAATGGTATAGGTAATCTTTGATTTTTCATCTCTTTTGCCTGCCAAAGATAATGTTCCTTAGGCTGGAAAGAGTAGAAAAAAGGAAATGGATACCTGAGACAAATAAGGAGAACTATGAAAGAACACCTTGGTATCCTTGATTAACTTAAGTCCATAATCAATCAAAAAGCCTCTATTAATTATCTCATATATGATAGATAAAAATTCTAGTGCACTAAAGGGATTGTTAACTGTGATTGTTAATCCATTCTCAGTGACCTTTTCAAGATTGTGGAGAATTAAAGAGCTATTGAAATACTGGGAAAGATTGTCTTGATTTAAAAAAAAATTGAAATTACAATTAATAGACTAGGGAACAATGGTTTCTGGGATATTTTGAGAAAGTAATTTGAAATAAATTTAATAGCATCTTCCAAAATATAGAGTGACTACAAATTGTAATAGTAATCAATGCCTTTATAAAGAACAGGTCAGACCAATCTAACTTTATTTCCTTTTTTTTTTCAAACAAAGTTCTATCAAAATGGTAGAGTGGGGAATACTGTTGGTATAGTTTACTCATATTTCAACAAATAACATACTAATTGTTTTTATTTTTCTTCTTGAAAAAGATGATGAGATCAATGGGTAAATTAGCATAATTATATGGCTCAAAGTTAGGTGAATTATTGTACCTTATACCATTAGTAATTGAGATTTCAGTGACAACTTCAGAGAAGGTCTCTATCAGATTACAATAGAAATCTATCTTCATTCAGTTCAGTGTTGATTAATACATGTATTAGTAACTTAGATAATATGGAATTCTATTAAATTCTGTCAAAATATGTAAATAACAAAGGGAGATAAGAGAAATTATTATAAGCAAAGATAATTTAAAGTCTAAAACATTGAATTGAAAAAGAGGAAACAAAATAAGGAGAAATTTAAAGTTTTAAACATATACTCAAAAGAACAAGTACTCACATGGAAGATGAGAGGGTAATGGTTAGATAGCAGTTTATCTGGGGGAAAAAAGACTATAATTTTAATTTATCACAAGATCAAGAAAAGTACGTCGTATGACATGGCAGTTGCCACAAAAGGCAATGGAGTCATAGGTGGAATTAAGCAAGGTGTAGTAACTAGAAATAAACACTTCCAATGATAGGAAATGCAATATTTTCTATAGGGCCTCTTTCTTTTGGAAACCTTAAACTTGTTAGAAAAAATGTAATCCTTTTATTTGAGGCCACAGCTATATCAATGTAACTCTAGCCCATGTCCAAATTTACCAAATGGTATTATACATATTATTTCTGACTTCTGTCTAAAGAAAGGACTTTGCTAAATTATATTAGCAAGTTTCCAAGAATAAGGATTTCTTAGTGCGTCTCTTCCCTGGTTCTTTTCTCCGATCAGGATTTATCCGTAATATTAACATCATGACTGATATTTAAGGGTTATGAAAAAATATTATTTTTTGGACATTGTCTAAGAGGAACTAACTAGGAGAATGAAGGGCCTTAAATTAATGATTTCTGAGTATTGACTAAAGCAATTTAGGAATACTTTCCTTACTGGAAAAGAGGTTATTTAATATGGAACATGAAGTCTATCTTCCAATATTTAAAGGAAAAGAGAATAGTTTTTATCTGATTGGTCCTAAGAGGAGGAATTTGGAATAATGAGTAAAAGTTGCAAAAAAGTTATGTTTAATATATTTAAAATAAATATTTCCTACTTATATGTCAAAATTTTAACAATCCAAGTCAAAATTCCCCCCTCCTTTCTATTTTTACTCCTCCTTTGAGAAGTCAAGCACTTTGATATTGATTACACATGCAATATTGTGCAAAACATATATTTTGATATCAGCCACATTGCACAAGAAAACACAGACTAAAAAACAGAGAAAGCTGAAAAAAAGATTGCCTTTATCTGCATATATATATATATCACTTCTTTCTCTAGAAGTTGATAGTATTTTGAATCATAAGTCTTTGAGTTATCTTAAATCATTTCTTGATTAAGTCAGTCAGTCATGTATAATTGTGCTGTTACTGTACACAGTGTTCATTTGATTCTGTTCACTTTATATCAGGATTCAGGAAAACCTGAATCCAATTCTTAGAGCAAAATACTATTCCATGACATTTGTATACTAAAATTTGTTTAGCAATTTGATGGGCATACCCAGATTTCCAAATTGTTGCTACCACAAAAAAGATCTCTTATATTTTTGTACAAATTTTTTTTCCTTTTTTATATTTTTTAAGATTCAGGCTCAGGAGTTATGTTGCTGAATTAAATGGCTTGTACAGTTTGGTAACTCTTGAGGAATAGTTTCAAAGTGTTTTCCACATTAGTTGGAGCCATTCAAAACTTAACAAACAGAACGTTAGTGCCTCAATTTTTCTACATGAACCCCAGCATTTGTCACTTTACTTTTCTGTCATGTTAACCAATTTTATAGATGAGAAGTAGTATCACAGAATTGTTTTAATTGGATTTCTCTAAGCAGAATTGATTTAGGGCGTTTTTCATGTGACTAATGATAGATTTTATTTCTTCTGAAAACTGCTTGTTCATATCCTTTGGTCACTTATCAACTGGAGAATGACTGATTTTTATAAGTACACAATTACCTATGAAATTGAGAAATGAAGCCTTTATCAGAGAAAGTTGCTATAAATTGTTTCTCCAGTTTTAACTTTTCCTTTCAATTTGAAGTACATTATTTTCTTTGCACAAAATAAATCATGAAATCAAAATTACCCATTTAACTTTCTGTGATTTTATCTTTCCTTTGGATTTTTTTTATATATACTTAGGTTTGAGAGATAAATTCTCTCAATAATCTATTATTTACTAATGAAAATACTCTTTATGTATAAATGAATGTTAAGGAATTATTTCCCTCAGCATTTGTGTTTCTCTTTTACCAAATATTAATCATTCATATTCTCATAATTTCATTTTTTGTCATATCTATATTCCCTCTCCCAATTTTGTTTGATTTTGAAAATCATTTTTAGTTCTTCCATGATTTTAAATTGGACTTTTGTCTAACCCCCATGTGGGGGGGACTTTGTTAGTGTTTGTTTTTCCTTCAATGTCTTTTTGGAGTGATGTCTTGATTTTCCCTGCCACCTTTTTATGGTGTATTTTTCTTTTCTTATTTTTTTTTTATATTTTCATTTTCCAACCCTTTATGGACTTTATGTCAAAGTTGGGTTCTCTTCCCAGTATGGGTCCAGGGAATGGTATGAGAGACACTCTCTCAACTTCATGTTATTTTTTTTTTTTTGAGTAGCTGTTTTTAGAGTTCTAGGTTTTTTTTTTTCCTCCTCTTCTATGGGAATATAAGCTCCTTCTCTGAACTCTGGTCCTTACCTAGGAAGGGTACCCTGGGATTGAAAGCAATACTGCTACTCAGGCCCCTGCTCCCTTAGGGCCAGAAATTATTTTGTTTCTTCAGAACAACATCTCTTTGGTTTTTATAAAGCAATACTGTTTCAATTGGTCCTTGGACCATTGTAAACATAAGTCATACTGCTTCTCAGGATTCTTATTGATCAAAAGTGCTCTTCTCAATTAAATCAATGTCCATCAACTGGGGAATGATTAACTAAACTGTGGTATATGATTGTCATGGGATGTTATTAAGCTGTAAGAAATGACAAGCAGAATGGTTAAAAACAAAACAAAACAAAACAAAACAAAAAACTGGAAAGACTTACATGAACTGATGCATAGTAAAGCGAACCAGGAGACAATTGTACACAGTAGCCATTATATTGTCCAATGAGGAATTGCGAATGACTTAGCTATTCTCATTAAGTCAATCCCAAAAGACTGATGATGGACTATATTATCTGCTTCCAGAGAAAGAACTGACATTAACTGTATACAAATTGAAGCATGCTATTTTTCTTTTTTGAGTCTTATACAAAATGGCTAATACTGAAATGTTTTATATAACTTTATGTATAAAATCTATATCTTATTCTTTACAATCTCAAGGATAGAAAGGAAGAGAGAAAGAAGAACAAAATTTGAATCTTTAAATAAAAATGTTTAAAAAAGACCTATTGGTGTGGAGCTAAAATGGAAGAGTAAAGGCAGGAATTCCCCAAGCTTTCCCCCAAATGGCTTCAAATTAATTTAAATGATGATTCTAAACAAATTTTAGGGTGTCAGAACAAACAAGAAATTGGAGTGGAATCTGTAAAAACAAATGTAAAAATGTTTTACATTTAACTGGGAAAATTACAAATAATTAATATTAAGATAAAAATTAAAAAAAAATTAAAAAGTGCTTCTCTGTCCTTGAACTATGGTTCATAAGTGGGATAGGCAATAGTGTTGTCAAACAACATTTGTTCCTGCATGTAATATTAGCATAACGATTGGTATGATGTAATCTCTTTCTGAGCAGTTGCCAAATCACCTTACCATCTCTGGTGTGAGAGTTGCTTAAACTGTTCCTTTCCAACAACTAACCATACCAATGATTGGTATCACCAAAGTGAGCTCTGGGAGAGCTTCTCCTCCCATATCATAGTTCTCTGTGTCCTTTGAAATTATCTTGAGCTGGATAAATTTCTCACTCTTACCTTTTCTTGACTTTGCCACAAACACGATTCATTTGGAAGAACAAAAGGTTCATAATAACAAGGGGAAAATATGCAAAGAAAGTTGGCCTAGCCATACTAGATCTAATACTTTGTTATAAAGAAGCAGTTATTAAAACCATTTAATGTTAGCTAAGAAATAAAATGATGCTTCAGGTGAATAGAAAAAATACACAAAACACAGTAGTTAGTGATTATAATAATCTATTGTTTGATGAACCCAATGACTCCAATGTCTGGAATTAAAAATTCAATATTTTATTAAAAGTGCAGAGAAAACTGAAAAATAGTATGACAGAAAGTAGGCATAAAGCAACATCTCATACCCTATACCAAAACAAGGTTGAAATGGGTTCATGATTTAGATATATAGTGTGATACCATAAGAAAATTAGGAGAGGAAGGGATACTTTACCTGCCAGCTCTTTGGAGAAGGGAGGACTTTATGGCTAAGGGAGAACTAGAGTATATTTTAAAATGTAACATGAATGATTTTGATTCTGTTAACTTAAGAAATTTTTGCACAAATGAAAACTATGCATCCAAGATTTGAAGGTAAGCAGAGAGCTGAGACAATTTTTATAACTTGCATATCTAACAAAGGCCTAATTTCTAAAATATATTAAAAAAGAGTAAAAATTATAATACATCATTTCCCCACTGATAAATGGTCAAAGAATATAAAGTCAATTCTTGGATGAATAAATTAAAGCTATTTATAGTCATATGAAACATGTTCTAAATCATAATTAGTTAGAAAAATGTACATTAAAACAACTTTGAGGTACCACATTACACCAATAAGTTTGACTAAGATGACAGCAAAAGAAAATGATAAATGTTGGAGGGGATGAGGGGAAATTGGGACCCTAATGCATTGTTAACAGAGTTGTGAACTAACCCAATCATTCTGGAAAGGAATTTGGAGATAAGTTCCAACAGTTTCTATTGCAAATCTTCTGATCTAGCAGTGATATTACAAGATCTGTATATCAAAGAGAAAATTAAAAATGGAAAACACTTCCACATGTGCACATTCCCACATTGTAGCAGCTCTTTTTGTGATGGCAAGAAACTGAAAATTGAGGGTGTGCTCATCAACTGGGGGATGATTGAAGAAGTTGTTGTATGTGATAATAATGAGATATTTTTTTCTCAGCAGTCCATGGAACCTATACAAAAATTGACCATGTGTTAGGGCATAAAAACCTCAAAATCAAATGCAGAAAGGCAGAAATAGTAAAGGCATCCTTTTCAGATCATGATGCAATAAAAATCACATGCAATATTAGGCCAGGAGAAAATAAACCAAAAGTTAATTGGAAATTAAATAATCTAATCCTGAAGAATGAATGGGTGAAAGAGCAAATCATAGACACAATCAATAATTTCATCCAGGAGAATGACAATAAGGAGACAACATACCAAAATTTGTGGGATACGGCTAAAGCGGTTATAAGGGGCAATTTTATATCTCTAGATGCTTACTTGCATAAAATAGAGAAAGAAAAGATCAACGAATTGGGCTTATTATTAAAAAAATTAGAAAAAGAACAAATTAAAAACCCTCAATTAAATACCAAATTGGAAATTCTAAAAGTAAAAGGAGAAATTAATAAAATTGAAAATAAGAAAACTATTGAGTTAATAAATAAAACTAAGAGGTGATTCTATGAAAAAACCAACAAAATAGATAAGCCTTTAGTTAATTTGATAAGAAAAAGGAAAGAAGAAAATCAAATTGTTAGTCTCAAGAATGATAAGGGAGAACTTTCCTCCAATGAAGAGGAAATCAGAGCAATAATTAAGAGTTACTTTGCCCAACTTTATGCCAGTAAGTTTGATAATCTGAATGAAATGGAGGAATATCTACAAAAATATAGATTGCCCAGGTTAACAGAAGAGAATATAAATTATTTAAATAGCCCCATATCAGAAAAAGAAATAGAACAAGCTATTAACCAACTCCCTAAGAAAAAATCTCCAGGGCCAGATGGATTTACTTGTGAATTCTACCAAGCATTCAAAGAACAATTAATTCCAATACTACACAAACTATTTGAGAAAATAGGGACAGAAGGTATACTGCCAGAATCCTTCTACGAGACCAATATGGTGCTGATAGCTAAACCAGGTAGGGTGAAAACAGAGAAAGAAAACTATAGACCAATTTCCCTAATGAATATTGATGCAAAAATTTTAAATAAGATATTAGCAATGAGATTACAGAAAGTCATCCCCAGGATAGTACACTATGACCAAGTAGGATTTATACCAGGGATGCAGGGCTGGTTCAATATTAGGAAAACTATCAGCATAATTAATTATATTAATAACCAAACTAACAAAAACCATATGATTATCTCCATAGATGCAGAAAAAGCCTTTGATAAAATCCAACACCCTTTCCTATTAAAAACACTAGAGAGTATAGGAATAAATGGGCTTTTCCTTAAAATGATCAGTAGCATCTATTTAAAACCATCAGCAAGCATCATATGTAATGGAGACAAACTAAAACCATTCCCAGTAAG
>JAJPUD010017424.1:6275-21231 GCA_023553655.1 Myrmecobius fasciatus | reverse complement strand
TTTTTCAAGGGGATTAATGAAAAAAAAAGGCAGATGAAGGTGGCCTTGCTGTACCAGATCTAAAACTATATTATAAAGCAGCGGTCATCAAAACCGTTTGGTACTGGCTAAGAAATAGAGCAGTTGATCAGTGGCACAGGATAGGATATCAGGACAATCTAGGCAATAACCTTAACAATCTAGTATTTGATGAACCCAAAGACCCCAGCTTTTGGGATAAGTACTCACTATTCAGCAAAAACTGTTGGGAAAATTGGAAACTAGTGTGGAAGAAATTAGGGCTTGACCCATACCTAACACCACATACCAAGCAAGATAAGATCTAAATGGGTTCATGATCTAGATATAAAGAGGGACTTTGTAAGCAAGTTAGAGGAAAGTAATATAGTTTATCTCTCAGACCTGTGGAGATGGAATAAATTTATGTCCAAAGAAGACCTGGAACTCCTAATTGAACACCAGATGGATAATTTTGATTATATTAAGTTAAAAACTTTCTGTACAAACAAAACAAATGCAGACAAGATTAGGAGCGAAGCATCAAAGTGGGAAATCATCTTTACATTTAATGGTTCTGATAAAGGCCTCATTTCTAAACTATATAGAGAATTGTCTCATATATATAGGAATTCAAGCCACTCTTCAATAGATAAGTGGTCAAGGGATATGAACAGACAATTTTCAGATGATGCTTATAATTCTTAAGAACTTTTTCATTTTTAGGGAAGTTAGAAAGATTATACATAACCAGTAGTAGGGGTCTGAGTTGATTGTGTTGAGATAAAAAAATAAGGAGAGAGAAAAAGGAATATAACAGAAGAAAGGGGGAAAGGGGTAAAATGGTGGTAAATTATATCACATAAAAGAGGCATGAAAGAGCTATTACAGTGAAGAGGAAGATGGGGGGGTGGCAGACAATGTTCGAACCTTACTTTCATCAGAACTGTCTGAAAAGGGGAATAATATAGACATTTAAACACTTAGTTGGTATAAAATATATATTACATTACAGGCAAGTAGGAGAGTTGGGAGGTAAGAAAGGTCGGGGAATTGCACAAGGCAGGATGGATTGGGGAAGGTGGTGGTTCAGAAGTAAAACACTTGTTTAATGAAGGACGGAGAAAAAGATGGAAAGAGAGATAAAGAGACAGAGACAGAGATAGAACCATAGAGAGAGACAGAGACAGAGAATAAGGAGATAAAGTCAGATGAATGGAATTACACAATAATATATCTATGAATCTAATACATATCTATGAATGTAAATGCAATGAGCTCACCCACAAAACAGAAATGGGATGACAGAGTGAATTACATGAGCTAAATGTAAAGTGTAAAAATAAAAGCAAATTAGGGGAGCATAGAATAGTTTACCTGTCAGCACCATGGGTAAAGGAAGGATTTATGACAAAGGGAGAAATAGAAATTATTATAGAATATATAATGCATAATTTTGATTGCATTAAATGGTTATGCCCAAACAAAAGCAAGGCTTTCAAGATTAAAAAGGAAGCAGAAAACTGGGGAAAATGTTTACAGAAAAGTTCTCTGATAAAACACATATTTCAATTACATATGAAGGGAGTAAATTTTATATTAAAAAAGGCCATTCTCTAATTGTTAAATGATCAAAGCATATAATAGGCATTTTTTTCCTGACAAAGGAATTAAAGCTATTCAGTCATCTGAAAAAATGTTCTAAATCACTGATTAGAGGAATGAAAATTAAAAACTCTTGAGGCACCACTGCATACCTATCAGATTGTCAAATATGACAAAAATGATAAATGTTGAAGGGGGAAAACTGGGACACTAATACACTGTTGATGTAGTTGTGAATTGATCCAAACATTCTGGATAACAATTTGGTAGCATGCCCAAAGGGCTATAAATAAGTGCATACACTTTGACCCATAAATATCAGTATGAGATTTTCATCCCAAGGCAATAAAAAATGACAAAAAGTACCTATTCATACAAAGATTTATCTGCTCTTTTTGTGGTAGCAAAAAAATTGGAAAATGGAATGATACCCATTAATTGAGGAATGATTGAAAAAGCATGTCTTAGTTTTCCCCACCCCACCCCCAGGAGTCTTATAAGAACTGATAGAAAGTAAAGTGAGCAGAACAAGAAGAATAATGTACACAGTAATGACAATATTATAATATGGCTTGGGAAAAGTTTTAGCTACGCAAATCAAGGCAATGATCCAAGATAATTTCAAAGGACCCATTTTGAAAAATGCTATCCATTTCTAGACAGAGAAATGATGAACTCTGAATGCAGATTGAAACATTTTTTCCCTCACTTTTCTTTTCTTTTCTTTTCTTTTTTTTTATTTTTACAAATGTTATCTTTTGGAACATGGCTAATATGGAAACATGTTTTGCATAATTTCACATCTATAACATATTACATGCCTTCTGAAGTGATGTGTGAGAGGCAGTAGCAGGTGATAGATTTGACAGCTCAAATATATTTAAAATGATAAAAAATTTCAAATGTAGTTGGAAAATATTTCATAAATTAAATAATTTTAAAGAGCATAGATAGGCAAAAAAATAAAACATTTTGTTCTGTGATGCCATTAATTGTCCAGAAGAATTAACAATCAGAACCTCAAAATCCCAAAGGTAATTCTGATCCTAGGATGTAGCAGTCAGTGCAATAATCTTGGTAAAGCAAATGAAGAAAAAAGATGCCTGACCATCTTATGCAAGATATTTAAGATGATAAGTGTAAGAAGAAAAGACAGTGGCAATGATAATGCAGAGAAGGAAAAAAAAATAGTTGTGCCATAAAATTTTTTTAATCATGAAAAGGAAAATAGAAAGATGTTCAGAAGGAAACAGAGATGGATAGCTTTGAAACTAAAATGTTGTGTTTATTGCATGTTAAAAATGACATGGGAAAAGATTTGCAGTATCATGTTTAATCCTCTCTGATCTTCTATATAAAATACTCAGCAAAATGTAAAAAGAAATTTAAAAAAGATATTCAATGAAAAACTTGGTAACAGTGCAAGACTTTGAGTCAGGAATTCAAATTCAAAATTTGGACTTTTACTTCAAATTCTAGTTTAAATACTTACTTTATATATTCCTGAAAATCATTTAACCTTTCTCACCTTTAGTTTCTTCATCTGTAAAATGGAGATAATAGCATTATAGTGCTATAAAAGCACTATAGTGAGGCTTAAATGAGTTAACATATACCATGTGTTTTATAAAAATAAAAATAAACATAAAATAGTTTTATAAATGTTAGCAATTATAACAAATATTAATGAGAATTCACCATACAAAATAAAAAACACTGACATTTGATATTAATGAAAAAAATAGGTAACTGGTGAGAAATATATTAGAACGTATGTTTCAAAAATAAGAAAGAGCTTTGTACTTATCTATATCATAAATGCATTTTAAGAGAAAATAATGTGTGTATGATCCACAATGGGTTATGTGGGAGCCATTCATGAAATTACTTTCTGTGCAGTCAGACTACCTAGTTTTAAGAGGAAAGATCAAACTTAACTCAGAGACATAATAAAGAATAAAACTGAGAACAATAGAACATATACATGATTCAAATATACACTAATATGCAAACAAATTTTAAATTATGAAGAACTAATTTTGAGTAGAATCTAGGACGGAGACATAAAATTTAGTCAATTTGCTTTGAATTATAATGAAAAGGTAATAGTGAACATGGGTTACTTTTCGTGGAGAGAGACACCCAAAGGCAACAGGTTTAGAATATAAGTGCCTTTATAAAATTTTAAGGAGAATAATGACAAAAACAAATTATCAACATTATTGCTTCATGAAACAGAAGCAGTTGAAGATTAATCCAGTTTATAGAAATCTTGGTGAGAGTCCCAGTAGAAAATCTAATTTTGAAATGTTTTTAAGGGGGAACAATAATTTTATTAAGAAATTATTTGCCAGGAATTATATTAATGAATTTTATCATTATTAATTATTATATATTATATATCATTATATATTATTATTATGTAATTAATTATTAATAATAATTTTTATTATTTGCCAGGAATTATATCAATAGGTTTTTATTTTTTTATATTGTTTGATCTTTATATAGCTAATAGGGTTCTAAGAACAGATTAGGATTCAGGTCTTCTTGACCCAGGTCCAGTGTCCACATTACATCCTACTGCATCAATAGATCCTGGACAGACTAGGATGTGGATAAAGAGTAGAAATGAAATTAAAGAGGAAAAAAGGAGCTGAAACTATATTGTAGAGATCCCTCTTAGAAGCAACACAATTTGGAGGTTCTTGGGTGATCTTTGCATAAGGTTTTTCAAAGATGAAGATATTATGAAGATGTAGAAAGTAAATTGACTGACTCAGGTTACGGAGAAGACCAAGTGTTGTAAATTCATAATTCTCACTTTTTAAATTGAAAAAAAAAAAAACAAAGAAAATGAAAGAATGGAGGTAACTTTTCTGTTCTGGTCCTTTGAGGTTCAGGCCTTTTCTTACTTCTTGGATCTCTCAATACTTTGTTTTATATACTTGCACTTGATTTAATCTTCTAACTACAATTATGTAAAATATTTTATACTATATTATGTAAACCTTCTTGTTTGTGTAAATATTTATTAGAGTCATCTATCTGAGTAAATGAGAATGGTTTGATTTTGATGTGGTAAACATCAGATAGGATTTCTCAAGTTATATATTTGACCACATATTTCTCATCATACATGGTTGTGGTTCATTTTTTGTCAATAATTTTTTTAAAGGATTTTATTTGATAGATAAAATCCTGTTATAATGGTGTTCTTCTAACAAATTGTATCTTCTCTATCAAAAATATTAGAAGATTACTTGAAAGATATATCAATGCTGATATCTTTGGTTAACTCCTGGAAAACAGATGTCAGATGAAACAGATAATGGGAAAATATTTTTACTGAAACTGTTTACTATTTTCATGGAAGAGGTCTAGCGCATTATCAAAAGTAAAAAGATATTCCTTGTGAATGGAAAGATCCTGTTTGTAACTGACATCATTCTGGCTTTGACAAATGTAACATTGAGCTCTTGGAAGAAAGCAATAATCATTTAAAAGTTTAAGCTATTTATACATGTTTGGAAAAATCAAGTAGATGGTTAGTTTAGATTTTTACATAGTTAGATGGACAATCCTTAAAACAAATTCATCTATATAAATTTATTAATTATGCAGAACAAACAGAAAAGGAATTGGCTTAGCATTAAATAGGATGAAGAGATTAGGTTGATTAATCTTTGGGAAAATTTCAAGACTTGTTTTAAGAGACAGCTAAGTGGTATAGTGAATAGAATGATAGATCTGGTATCAGGAAGACCTGAATTCAAATCTTACTTTAGACACTAAAAGTATGACCCTGGATAAGTCAGAATATATATTTCCTGTTTTCCTCATCTATAAAATGAATTGGAGAAGGAAATGGCAAATACTTTAGTAACTTGGCTAAGAAAACCTAAATGAGGTCACAAAAATTGATAACAAAATAATAAAACAAACAACTTGATTTATAAAATAATGCTAATCAAATTAGATAATATTTATAAAGTGTATAACATAATGATTGGTTCATAGCAGAAAATATACTAGTGCTATTATTATTGCCATTGTTCTTTTCTGAAAAATCTTCCCAGAAAAAATAATCTATATTTTTAATATAAATATTCTGTTGTTTTTGTATGACTGAATTATAGAATACTGCAATCTCCTAAGGATTAAAAGTGGGTATCAAACAAAGAGCAATACAAAACCACATGGACCAGTGAAAAGGCTGTAATATATTATGATTTAAGAACTTTGAAGAATATGTGTGAAAGGAATGTTATTAGAGAAATGGGTTGGTTACATAGTAAGAAATGAGGGTAAGAAGTAAGGATAATGAAGTTTGTGGGCTCCATTGATATTCTATTGATGTCAGGAGAAAATGAGAAAAGCTTCAACCTTTTGGGTGAAGCCTTTATAGACACCTTATAGGAAGATATTATAGGATATTAAGAATTATAGGATGGACATGCATGAATGAATAATGACATGCATTCTTGGAGAAAATATCACATGAATTAGATTACAGATCCAATTTAGAGTTTTTGAGGACTTCTGATAATAACTCCTCTTTGTACTTGGTTTAAACTTTACAGAGAACTTCCTTAGTAATCCCCGTGAGGTTGATCGGTATCATTATTTCTGTTTCAGAAATGAGGAAATTAAGGTTCTGAGAGTTTAAGTGATTTTCTCAGCTTCATAGAAAATATTTGGGTCATATCTTATGACTTGAAGCTCAAATATATCTACATTGCAAGACTGAATAACTCATTTGGAGTTATTCAACACGATTAAAATTACAATATGAATTACTCTTTATTCTAGATACCAAATAGAAAACAATAAACTTTACTCATCTGGCTACCTCTATCTTCCCAAGTTGATTTGTGTTCTGTCAGATCAGTGCATTAACTTTCTCAACCCTCAATCCTGTTCTTTTAAAATCACCCACTCTTTCTTTGCAGTTTTAGACATGGGGCCTGTTCCTTCCAGACTTGATGGCTAAAGACCATTCTTTCCCACTCTCACATTTTAAAAACAAAATCAAAGTATGGGAGTATTTTTTTTTTTCTGTTCTAGTCCTTTGAGTTTCAGGGCTCTGTTTACTTATCTTCCTGCATCTCTTAATACTCTGTTTTAGATACTTTCACTTGGTTTAATCTTTTTACTACAATTTTCCTATATTGGTTTGAATCAATTTTCCAATCTGGATTTTAATGACTTTGCTTATTCAGTTGCTCCTTACTTCTATGGCCTTAAAATAAAGCAAGAAATAGCTTTGAGGTCATGATGGTAGATTTCTGTCCTATTTTTATTGAGACTGAATCTTCTCATTCTCGGAGCAGCATAGTGCTACTTCCCAGAATGTTGAGCTCTCTGAATCTAGTACTATTTTCTTTATCAGCTAGTACTGCTCCCTGAAGGATGGAAGGAAGGACGCTTTTAGTTACTGGATCCAATCATTTCAATGTTCTTAGAATGCTTTACACTTCTCATGAGCCTTTACTCTCCCTGAGGAATGTTGCTCGTTCAAATCCAGGCTTAGGAGGGAAAAAAAAAAGCTCTTAGAAAACTCATTAATGGAATATTACCCTCATTAATAATGATCTGGATAAAAATCTCTTTTAATTACAAAATAAACAGATCTCTGATCCTCAAACTGACTGCAATCCAAGAGTTACTTTTTTGGTATTTATATCCATGAAAATCAAATGCGAAGTCCCTGATTCCTTTTTCTGACCATTTTTCTAGGTTCTTTCCTCTTTTAATGCTTTAAAAACATACAGACCATAAGAATTAATTAACGCCAAAAAGTTTTCTTTTTTATTTTATAAAAAGTCAAAGAATTTTGCTTGTCAAAATTGTAGTTGTTTTTCCATGGGATTTTCAAGATCACTAATAACTTTATATAAGTTGTTGAATTAATAGACCCATGAGGATTCCCAAACCTTCTAACAGTTATCTTGACCTTTCTTGGGCTTTCTTCAGTCTTAATCTTTAAAATCTGATTAGAATTGAAAGGAGGGAAGTTGTATCTCTTATATTGTAACTGATTTTCATTGCAAGTATGATAAAGCTAAGTTCATTCATCTACTTTGGACTTTCAGGAACTCTTCTCCAATGCCATTATCTACATATAAATGTGTATATGTGTTTTCATATAAATGAGCATATACATGCAAAAAATGTCTACTTCATAGACTTGTGGGGAGGAGAAAGAGAAGAGAGAGAGATAGACACACAGAGCTGGGGCAGAGAAGTGAAAGAAAAGACAGAGAGATAGAGAGAAAGAGGGTGAAGAAAAGGAAAAATATGGAGAGGAGAGGAGATCATGGAAATCACAAATAAAGGGCTTCAGGGATTTCAGAAAGACTATTTCTCATTGGGGAGAGTAGATGATACTCAAATCAAAAAGCATATAAGCAGGTTCGTGAAGGATAAGAAAGAATGGGACAGGTGGGCATAAGAGACAGGGGAAAAGAAATCCATATGTGAGGATTCAGGGGAGCAAATAAATCATGGTTAGTCTGCCTTATAAGAAGAAACAGTGAGTTTTTTAATTCTGTTTGAATTTGTACTACAAGGTAATATGCATAGGATAGACTCCAACTTGCTATCCCAGAAAAATCATGGTTATTTTCCTATGGAATCTACAATCATAAAATTTTAGTTTTTGAGAGAGATCTGAGGGCATGTAGAGCAACTTCAACACATACCAATTTCTATGCTATACAAGTTCTTCTCTCTTGATTATTTAAATCATTGCACAGTCCTTAATAGCAATGTTCTCTAAGATTCAAATTGGGAAGAGAATCACATGTACTACTTCCTTTCAATTGAATCTTAGGTACTCTATCTTTTTGGAATGTTTAATTTTACTCCTCTTTGCTAGTCTCTGTCCATTGTCTGTTTATACGCACACACATGTGCACACGCACACACCATACACAATTAGGTACACAAACTTGATTTCCCAAATCAGAATTAAATTTAACAATCTTCATACCAATTTTCAAATTCTAGATTGTCAAAACTAAATTACGGTTCTTAATGAGGAACACATCAGGGACATTGTCCTGCTGAATGTGCAATTAAGAATAATTAATATGATGGAATTATGAAATGAATGGAATTAATCAAATGAGTCATTAGACTGATTATAATCTCTATACTTAAAGTAAGAGTAAGTTGATCTGTGTAGAATTTATCATTACAGAGGCTACAGTGAAAGTCTAATTAAACATGGCAGTAGTTGAGGTTGATATGGTATTTTTGGTTCATATCAATCAATATTCCAATTATTTTTTTGCAGGAGTTATAGTTATGAGACTTTTGAAAGATGTCTCTGGTTGGAGTTAAAAATATTTTTAACAGATATGCACTATGAAAGATAGTTTTTTTTTTTTCCTTCAAAATTATACAACTTCAAAGGTACTGCCTGAAGAGCCAACACAGTTTGCAATTCAATTGAAAACATTATAAAGTTTACTAATGACTTTAGCCTGGTAAGATTTTAAAGTCTACATGAAACTAAGATTTTAAAAAAAAATGTACAGTGATAGAAAATAGTAAGAAGACTATTTCTCATTATTTAAATTGGTCTCAACACATATCAAACACAAATTGGCAGTTTCTACCAAATTTCATACTTGGAGGAATATACATGTGCATACAAACACATATATACATACATGTAGTATTAATATATATTTGTTTAATCAATATTATCATTTGTATCTCATGTATGTATACACACATATACATCTATTTTTCATAAGTAATACAGCACTTATATTTTGATCTGGGAAACTAATGTTATGAATGCTGCTATATACATAAAGTATTGTGAAAGATTTACAGCTTTGTAAAGAACATTGCATCGTGAAGAACAATATGGATATTTAGTTTTCAAGTGATCTTAGCTTTTTAGAACCATAAAATTATAGGAAATGGAATATGCAATTCCTCCAATCAAATTTTCTTTCTGCAATCAGGACAAAACATATGCTTTTAAAAATCATCAAATTCTTCTTGCTTTGTCAAGCTTTCTGCAACTATATATATATATTTACTCTCCTGTGAATCCTCCATTTAAATTTTTTTTTAAATTTTTTAGTTGTTGTCCTCCTAACCATTCCATTAGATTCAGAGCTTTTAAGAGAATGACCTACATTATATGCCCTTTTCTTAGTAACTAGGCTACATATTATAGGTACTTAATAAATATTTATTTAGGTATGTCACCTGAATGGGTATCTTTGGGGATAAAATCAATTCTAAAAGTTCCATAATAAGCTGATCTGGTTTGAACCCAATTTAAATTAGTGTAAAGTAGAAACTGGTTTTAAATGGTCAGAACTGGATTAAACCATGAAATGGATCAAAATATTTTGGAGATCAGAACTGGTCAGAACCAAATGGGTTTGAGCCAATTAGAACTAGATGGTTTGAACTGATTAGAACTGGTCAGAACCAGATGATTTGAACAGGTCAGAATCCATATGACTGGAACTGGTCAGAATCAGATTGCCCAGCAATGCATTAAGTACTGGGAAATAAAAAAACCAAAAAGAACAAAACAAAAACCAAACAAAAAATCCCACAGTACTTGATATCAAGGGGCTTACCTCTCAAATATGGATAATATCTTTAGCTAGGAGGTACTATCCTGGAGCTAGCCCTTTGCCTGAATAGGTAGGGGCTCTACTGGACTGCCCTGTGTTATTTCTCTAAATCCAGCAACACTAGCCACAAACCATCATATAGCTAGACTCCCATATGGCTTCCTTAAGACACTGAACATGGTGTGATACACATGCAATATTTTGTGACAACATGGCATGACACAATGCCATGAATAGAATAAAATACATGATCTTGCATGACAATGTATGTGATAGAATGCAACATGACCGTCTAACATTACAAAACATATTCATGATATTTGTGACATGGTTATTTTCGAAATAAGTTTCTTTGCAAAAATTGAAGATTTGGATACACAATTAAACTTAACCCGAACACTGGCATATATTAATAGCAGAAATGAGAATATTAAAAGTGTTTTGCTTATATTATACATGAGACAAGGTAAGCCATAGTCGTGACATGATGCAATATTGTGACATGGAATAGTCATAATATGGTATGCTTTATTGTGACATGGCATGGATTTTGTGACACATTTATGACCTAATATTATGAATGGTGACATGGAATGACTGGACAATGTATTAATGATGTGATGGCATGGTTTGAGGTATGTGTAGCATTACTACATAGATGGGGACCAGGTTGTGAAAGGCCTTGAGTACCAAATTGAGGATATTATATTTGATCCTGGAAGTGATAGTAAGCCACTAGACTTTACTAAAAAAAAAAGGGAGAGGGGAGTTGAGTATGTAAAAACAATTAGTTCTGTGCTTTAGCAAAATCAATTTGACAGTTGAGCAGAAGATAAGAGAATGGATGAGAGAGAAGACTCTTGAAGCAGATCAACCCAAAGATTTTTGTAGTTGTTGATCAAGAGAGAATGAGTGCCTATGAGAAGTAGGAGTTAGTGTTAGAGGAGAGAGTGAAATGTATGCAAAAGATATCAAAAGTGTAAAATTGACAAAACTAACTATAAAACTACTCACATTCATGGTAGAGAAAATTAGATACTTTAATAACTTTATCTTAGAAAAATCATATCAACAAGCCATAAGTGAGGTGCTAAGGAAAAAAAAATCCCAGATTGATTTTACTAGTGAATTCTACCAAAATATTTAAAAAAACAGTTATTATCACTTCTAGGATCAAATATAACATTTGTAATTTGGTACTCAAAGCCTTTCATAGCCTGGTCCCCATATATGTTTGTAATCTTTTCTTTCTTCTTCTAAATACTTTATGATCCAGTAAAACAGAACACATTGATATTCCTTATATAAGATATTCCATCTCTTAACGTTGAGCATTTTTATTGGCTATCCAACACACCGAATTCTTTCCCTCCTTATACTCCATTCCTTGACTTCCCTTGCTTCCTTATAGTCTCAATAAGTATTTCACCTTCTATGAAAAGCCTTTCCTGGTCTCACTTAATGCTGTTGTCAATTTCTCAATTATCATCAATTATATTTATCTTTTAATCTATCTTATTTACATATAGTTGTTTTCCTGTGATGCTTCCTCCCCCTATTTGATTGCATGGTTCTTAGTTCATAGAAGCTGCATATACATATATGCATGCACATATGCATACATAAGCAACAAAAGTATTTGATAAGCAAGGAAGCATATAAATGAGAGCCTTACACTAGTCACAATTTTTTTTAATTAAAGCCTTTTATTTGTATAACATATATATGGGTAGTTCTTCAGCATTGATCTTTACAAAGCTTTCCATTACAAATTTTACCCCCAGTCCCCTCCCCTCCCCTAGGTGGCAGGAAGTCCACTACATGTTAATAATGTTGAAATACTTGACAAGTTGTGCAAGAAAAATCTTATCTACAAGAAAAAAAAAAGAAAATTAGAGAAAGGCAACATAATGCAAGCAAACATCAATAGAGATCATGAAAATGTTACATTGTGGTCCATATTTCATATCCCTCTCTCTGGGTGTATATGGTCTTCTTCAGTGAACAATTGGAACTGGTTTGAGACAATTCTTTGTTGCAGAGAGCCATGTCCATCAGAACTGATCATCATGTAATATTGTTGTTTCTGTGTATGATGATCTCCTGTTCTGCTCGTTTCATTCAGCATAAGTTCATGCAAGTCTTTCCAGGCCTCTCTGAAATCGTCCTGCTGGTCGTTTCTTATAGAGCAATAATATTCCATAATATTCATATACCATAATTTATTCAGACACTCTCCAATTGATGGGCATCCCTTCAGTTTCCAGTTTCTAGCCACTACAAAAAGGGCTGCCACAAACATTCTTGCACATGTGGATCCCTTTCCCTCCTCTAAGATCTCTTTGGGATATAGGCCCAATAGAAATACTGCTGGGTCATAGGGTATGCACAGTTTGATAACTTTTTGAGCATAGCTCCAAATTGCTCTCCAGAATGGTTGGATCCGTTCACAGATGCATCAGCAATGTATCAGTGTCCCAGTTTTCCCACATCCCCTCCAACATTCATTGTCATCCTTTCCTGTCATTTTAGCCAATCTGACAGGTGTGTAGTGGTACCTCAGAGTTGTCTTAATTTGCATTTCTCTGATCAATAGTGATTTGGAGCAACTTTTCATATGACTAGAGATGGTTTTAATTTCATCATCTGAAAATTGTCTGTTCATATCCCTTGACCACTTATCTATTGAAGGGTGGCTTGAATTCTTATATATATGAGATAATTCTCTATATATTTTAGAAATGAGGCCTTTATCAGAACCATTAAATGTAAAGATTATTTCCCAATGTGATGCTTCCCTCCTAATCTTGTCTGCATTAGTTTTATTTGTACAGAAACTTTTTAACTTAATATAATCAAAATTATCCATCTGGTGTACAATTAGGAGTTCCAGATCTTCTTTGGACATAAATTTATTCCATCTCCACAGGTCTGAGAGGTAAACTATATTACGTTCCTCTAATTTGCTTACAAAGTCCCTCTTTATATCTAGATCTTGGACCCATTTAGATCTTATCTTGGTATGTGGTGTTAGGTGTGGGTCAAGCCCTAATTTCTTCCACACTAATTTCCAATTTTCCCAGCAGTTTTTGCTGAATAGTGAGTACTTATCCCAAAAGCTGGGGTCTTTGGGTTTATAAAACAGTAAATTGTTAAGGTTATTGCCTAGATTGCCTTGATTACCTATCCTATGCCACTGATTGACTGCTCTATTTCTTAGCCAGTACCAAATGGTTTTGATGATCGCTGCTTTATAATATAGTTTTAGATTTGGTACAGCAAGGCCACCTCCGTCTGCCTTTTTTTTCATTAATACCCTTGAAATCCTTGACCTTTTGTGCTTCCAAATGAACTTTGCTACTATTTTTTCTAGATCTGTAAAATAATTTCTTGGGAGTTTGATTGGTATGGCATTAATAAGTAGATTAGTTTGGGTAGTATTGTCATTTTTATTATGTTTGCTCTGCCTACCCATGAGCACTTAATGTTTTTCCAATTGATTAGGTCTGATTTTATTTGTGTGGAAAGTGTTTTGTAGTTTAGTTCGTATAGTTTCTGACTTTTCCTTGGCAGATAGATTCCCAAATATTTTATCCTATCATCCATTATTTGGAATGGAATTTCTTTTTGTATCTCTTGCTGCTGAACTTTGTTGGTAATATATAGGAATGCTGATGATTTATGTGGATTAATTTTGAATCCTGCAACTTTGCTAAAGTTGTGAATTGTTTCTAGTAGTTTTTTAGTTGAGTCTCCAGGGTTCTCTAAGTATACTATCATGTCATCTGCAAAGAGTGATAATTTGGTTTCTTCATTACCTACTATAATTCCTTTTATCTCTTTTTCTTCTCTTATTGCTAAAGCTAACATTTCTAATACAATATTAAATAGTAATGGTGACAGTGGGCAGCCTTGTTTCACTCCTGATCTTATTGGGAATGGTTTTAGTTTGTCTCCATTACATATGATGCTTGCTGATGGTTTTAAATAGATGCTACTGATCATTTTAAGGAAAAGCGCATTGATTCCTATACTCTCTAGTGTTTTTAATAGGAAGGGATGTTGGATATTATCAAATGCTTTTTCTGCATCTATTGAGATAATCATATGATTTTTGATAGTTTGGTTATTAATATAATTAATTATGCTGATAGTTTTCCTAATATTGAACCAGCCCTGCATCCCTGGTATAAATCCTACTTGGTCATAGTGTACTATCCTGGGGATGACTTTCTGTAATCTCATTGCTAATATCTTATTTAAAATTTTTGCATTGATATTCATTAGGGAAATTGGTCTATAGTTTTCTTTCTCTGTTTTCACCCTATCTGGTTTAGCCATCAGCACCATATCAGTCTCATAGAAGGAATTTGGCAGTATACTTTCTGTCCCTATTTTTTCATAGTCTATATAGTATTGGAATTAATTGTTCTTTGTTTGGTAGAATTCACATGTAAATCCATCTGGCCCTGGAGATTTTTTCTTAGGGAGTTGGTTAATAGCTTGTTCTATTTCTTTTTCTAATATGGGGCTATTTAAATAATTTATATCCTCTTCTGTTAACCTGGGCAATCTATATTTTTGTAGATATTCCTCCATTTCATTTAGATTATCAAACGTCCTGCCATAAAGTTGGGCAAAGTAACTCCTAATTATTGTTCTAATTTCCTCTTCATTGGAGGAAAGTTCTCCCTTATCATTCTTGAGACTAACAATTTGATTTTCCTCTTTCCTTTTTCTTA
>JAJPUD010017423.1:0-31343 GCA_023553655.1 Myrmecobius fasciatus | reverse complement strand
TCACTCAGGACAAGTACTCACAAGGTGGTCAAAAAAAAGTGATACAATGATACTCTCAAGGTCTTTCTTAAGAACTTTAGAATTGATTGTGTGACATGACTTACTGATACAGAACCACTTAGCATAGGGTGCCCTCATCAGAGAAGGTGCTGTGCTCAGAGCAAAGTAGAATTCAAGTAGCTCAAAAGAAATGTGAGGTGCACAAAGTTAGAAAAGCCACTCCAAATGTTCACATGGACTATTTGTGCCTGGCCAGTGGCAGAGCATTCCAAGCTAGTATGATCAGCCACAATTGGACACACTGTGACTTGACTCTAACATAGTGATATCATTTTGGTCCTATTTGAGATCATTTTGGTCCTCTTTGAGAATGAAGGACAACTACCAACCAACTAATACTATAAATGTTCTCTAATGTTATTTGTAATATCTATCTATCTATATCTAAAACATTATCTAATATCATGTTAATATGCATATACATATGTGTAAAATACTAATAATCCTCTCTGATTGCAAAGAAAGTGGTGAACTGAATTGGTAGAGGAAGTTCCTTAACTGGTTGTGACAAAACCCATACTGAAAAAATAATTCTAGGTCTGGCCAAAAAGAAAAAAAAAATCTCTGAACACTACTGTCTAATGGTCTTATGGTAAATGGAGTATCAATCTTATATGGTATCAGGGCTGTTTCCTAGCACCACTTCTTTTTCAGTCTGTATCTTAACTTGGAAGAACTATAGGTTAATTGGATGCCTGTCTTCCTACTGAAGAAAACAAGATAAGCAATCCGTTTCATTCTGACAATATTTTTGACCAAAAGCTATCTTAAGAAGCTTAGATATTTTAATTAATTGGCTATTATCTAACTCCTATTACAGGAGTAATTTTCCTATTAGGAAAGCTAAAATTGTTGTATTTGCTGGGCATTAACAAACATCTGCATGGTTAATCTTTCATCACCCAACAGGATATTTAATTCAGTAATCTGTGGGCACATTTTGCAACAAACTCATCCTATAAGCCTATCAGAGTTCACTTTTTAGAATCAGTATAGGGCAATATTGAACTTTTTTTATGGACTAGGCTGTCATCTAGTAATACCTCCCCTAAAAATGTTTGGCTAAAATTTTTTTTTTCTTTCCTGTTCTACAGCTGTGGTCTCCAAACAATTGTGATCATGCACTCCTATCAATTATAGCTGTATCTATATATCTTAATCCATATCTATTTATCTAATCTATGTATATGACCCAAAGGGGAAAAAAACCCTTTAAGTGCTATTACCTAATGGTCTTATGGTAAATGGAACCTCAATCTTATGTGGTATTAAAGAGTGTTATGTGTGTACATACATATATATTTGCATACATGTGTGTATGTATGTATATAGTATGTGTTACATATGTGATATGTGTATGTGTGTTTCTTTTGGTATTTTAAGAATAAAAGAGAGGGGAAATTTTCCCAGTGGCACCTGCATAACTGTTGCTGGAGGTGCACAGGTTGGAGTTAGGTTATAATTGCCCTGAGAGGTCAATGACTAACTAAAAAAGGGAGGGCTGAGAGACAGCAGTAGGAGGGTGGTGTGGTAGGTTATGGAGGCTATAAAGGCTGGATTTGGGTTGGAGACAAATGTCATAATTGGCCAAGAGGTTAATGACCCTCTCCTTGGGGTCATGACATGGCAAACTCCACTTTCTGTTTTGGTGGGAAGGGTGAATCCAGTCACATACTGTCAAGGTCCTAATGACAAAAGTATAACAACAATAAGGGTATGCCATTGTTAGAAAAATGTCCCTGACCTAGGACACAGATGACACAGAGTCATCATTACCCAGACTCTCTAGTGTTCCTTCTCTGCACCCAAGACCACAGGCAATTCTCAGCCTGCACCAGCATAGATAGCTCCCTAGAGATACACACAATACAGAAAAACAGGGGCACCAGACTCCTGGAGCAATAAATACTGCTCTCCCACAAAAAAACCCCCAAACCCTGAAGCAAAACAAAACAAAAATGTAGTAGTTTCTTGGTTCTCCCTTCTTCTTGTGCTAATAGCTCTATAACTGCAGTGCCATAGGCTAGTTTACAAACACAATAGCCCAGAGATTCTTTGCTTTTGCTTATTGCTTCTCAGATTGGGGCAGAGGCTGATGAAATTCTTCATGATACTATCCATAATTGCTACTTTTTTTCCTATCCCACAGTTTATCTGCCCTGACTTTCCTAATATAACAAAAAACACCAGTCTGACTCAAGCTCTTGCAGCAAAATGATAACCTTTCCCCCTTTCTATTCTGGAATCTGAAGGATATGTCTTTCACTTTAACGAATAAAACAGAATGTCTGCATGATAGGTACTTATGTAGAGAATTCAGTCGTGAAATGACTATGATTCAGCACCTGCCAAAGGCTCACTTAAGACATCTGATATTTGAGAGAGGCAGTCTGTCTAATAGACATGCCAACTAGCTGATCTTCTAGACTCTCAACATCTATGCCTGTATTAAATTAAATAATCAGAAAGCAAAGTATCTGGACCTCATGATGTCAGCTCGCTGAAGAAATGTCCTTCCTGACTTACAATGAAACATTATTTCCTCAGCCTTTTGAGATGGTAGAACTTTAGAATCTTAATTTTTTAATTTTTTATTTAATTTTATTTAATTTCCAAACTTTAAAAAAAATTTCCAAAACTGCACATCTCATTCTACATATTAGTCCATTACCTTCTTTTCTATGAGGAATCGTGTAGTATTTTTCATCATCAGTTCTCTGGAATCATGACTGGACTACATTGATCAGGGGTCTGTATTTATAGTCTGAAGTTCTGGGATTAGGACTTACTATTACTTATGTGACCACGTGAATCTTAATTTCTCTGGTCTCAATTCACTTATAAAATGGGAGGCTTAAACTAGCTGATCTCTGATACCCCTTATATGAAACTTCCATGTGCCTCAAGCATGGAGAATCCCTAGGGCTCATTATCTCTGAAGTAGGTTACAATCTCTATTGGTGGAAGGAATTCCCATACTGCGAAGTCTTCCTAATAAATCACAGACTCTTTGAATATCTGCAAACACGCAAGACATTGTACTAAGTTCCAGAGACACCATGCTATGGGCTCTCAACACAGGACTCGTTTTAACTGTCCCATGTTGCTTTCCTGAGGTCATATATCCAGCAGTTGTGACATAGGATTTGAATCCAGATCTTTCTCTGATGCTTTACCTCTATACCACATTACTTCTTTGTCTTCTGAAGAGCTGATACTTTAAAGTGTTTATTGATTCATTGTATATCTCATCTTTTCTTCTGATAGAGGGAACTTTAAAAATCTATAAGAGAGCAGTGTAAATTAACACATAAAATTGCTAGTAACAGGAAGGCTGATATAACAGGAAGGAACTAGGTACCCAGAGTGAGGGGTAGAGGGATAGGGCATAGCAAAGATATGCAGTGGTGCTGCAGGTAAACTTTACCTGCCTCACATTTTTGCTCAGACCCAGCCCCACTGGGTCATAAAAATACACTCCCCCCCCCCCCCCCCGCCTTTTCCCTCCCTCTTCCAAGGCCTAAGTATAGGGTGGGGCAATTGGAGAGCTTTGCTCTCTGGCTTATATTTGTTGACCCAATTGTCCTCTGGGGGAAGTATTAAGAATAGTGTTAGTTTAGGGGGCAAACTGCAAGATTCTCTTCCCCCTCTTATTGGAGGACAGGTTTTTTTTTTTTTAACATACTAATCTTAAACTCAGAAAATATATTTACTCAAGTGTTTCTGACCTTTATCAAACTCATCAAATCCAGCCAATCCTTTGTAAATATGAAACTGGCCCAGTATTCTAGGGATTTTCAAATGCCTCGTTTTCCTTTTAAAATTGGTGGTGTCCCTGGCTTAGACATTTAAATCCTATGCAAATAGTGATGGCAAAGGTATGAATCAGAAAAAATGCACTTTGAGTCCTGCTGGCCACTCCTTTCAGTATCTCCTTCTTTTTGAACATAGGCAAACAGAGAAGGAGCTCTCTATTTGCTTTCTCTGCTGAATATTTTAATGGTTTGTTCTGTCTGAGAAAACCTGCTGTTTAGCTAAAGTTGACACAAACCACAAGTGGACGTGTCAAAACAAGCCAGGGAGAGTTACTTTTGATGTGTTTTATTAAGATATCTGTGGTACTTTCCAATTACTTTATGCCAGAGAAGGTAGTTCTTCTCAAAAATGATTTCTTTTGAAAACCACCAAGTGCAACTTGACAGACCTTAAATATCATTTAAATATATCACAGGAGAAAAGTTCTAAGGCAGCGCAGTCCTGCTCCTGGCAAGAAGAAGAAAGAACAGGGAATTAGTACAGTTAGTTCAGTCACCTGAATTTCTGTGTGTGTGTGTGTGTGTGTGTGTGTGTGTGTGTGTGTGTGTGTGTGTATGTGTATGTGTGTACATGCATGTGTCTCTATGGGGACAGAGAGACAGAGAAATACAGGAAGATCAAGAGAGCATGCTAAGATCATAGATCTGAGAGCTAGAAGTTATCTTAGAGATGATTTTGGTCCAATCCCCTGCTGAGGCCTAGGAAAGGTAATTTTTGAGGAGAACTACCTTCATATCCCATTGGTAATAAGTAGCTGAGATTCAAAACTAGGTCTCTAAAGGTTAAATCTGTGCCCTCTCTAATACTTTTTACTGTCCTTCCAGTGTTTAAATGGCAGTGTCCAGCATCTCCACCAGCAATGTTTCTGGCCCTCTTTCTTCTCCATGAGGAGAATAATATTCTTCAGTTCAGACAGGTTTCACAGAATGTCAATGTTGGAGGAGTCCTCAGAGGGGTCCTCTTGGTACCTGAACAATAATAAAAGAATTCCCTCAGGATTGTGTTCCCAGTGCCCAGCAGAGAATGAGTGCTTGACAATCAATGTTGGTTGAGTTCAACTGAATTGGTCAGCCTGCCTTTGCTTGCATTTCTCTAGGGACATGGATCCACTGGAGAAGGAAATAGCAAATGGGGCAACTGAAACAACTCAACAACAAAAAGCCATAATGACAGGCTATGAAATAACTAGGACTCAGCATGACATAATGGCTAGAAATGTCTCTAAGGACATGCAAGCCTCCCTGGACAACTAGTTTCATTTTGGGACAGTTTGAAGTGTTAGGGAATTTTTTCCTCACAACTCTAAATTTCCCTCTTAATCAATTAATGATACTTTGACCTAAGGAAGCAAATTCATTCAGCTGAATCAGGGACAAAATGAAATACACAGGATGATATTTTCTATATGGCACCCTGCTGCCTCAGGAATGGTGTGATCCCCAACTCTGATCTCCTCAGACATTTCTCTGAAGGCCTCAATACTTTTGTAGGAGGATCAAATTTTGTTGTTGTTTTTACTGGTGTGATCTTGGTCAAGTCATCTTTGTCCCTTAGTTTCCTCATCTGTAAAATAAAGTGTTTAGGTGATTGCTGAGAGAACATTTGGCGCTAAAAATATGACCTTATGATTTCTTTTTCTCAAAGACAGCCTCTCTTCAAAAATCATTCTCCTCAGACTCTCTTGTTCTTCTACCCCCACACGTGTAAGTTAAATAATTCAAACTTTGTCCAGTAAAGCTCATTCAAATTGTAGTTGTTTTCAAAGTTTTTCAGAGAGAAATAAACTAATCTTCTTGGTCTCAAAAGGATTATGAGCTCATGATGCCAGTGAGAAAAGCAAAATTTCCTAGCATTAGTTTTTTTTAAAAAGTGACTTGAGATACACACACACACACAGACACACACACACAGCATACCAAGAAGCAGCCCACAGAAACTAAGACAATGGGAATGAGAAATGTGTTCAGGATATATTGAAACTAGATGAAAGGCTTTCTGAACAAGGAGTAGAGTTTAAACTTGACTCTTAAGTGGGTGGGAAACCAATGATGGAGTCACTTAGAACCTACGCTTCTTAGAAGGTATAGTGACTGGGCTATATTTCAATTCACTTCAATTAAAAAAAAACCCAATAACCATTTATTAAGTGTCAATTATGTGCAAAGAGAGAAGCAGCCTGATAGAATAGATGGAGGGCCAACTTGGACTTAGGAAGCCCTGAATTCATGTTTTGCCCCTGACACATGCTAGCTATGTGACATTGGCTGAGTCTTCTGATTTCCAATGGACCAAATCTATGTTACAGGTTATGACCTATCAGAAAGCCAATAGAGGCAGTTTTCACATCACAAGTTTCCCATACTGATGAAATCCCAGGCCCAGAACTTGCCCTTGCCTACCCACCCCCAAATGGGTAAGTCATTCTGCTAAATACTTAGCTATATAATGGCAGAAACATTCATGCTATTTCTACTCTCAAGAAGCCTGCCCTTGAATGTGGGGTTGGAGTTAGAGGGGAGGCAAAGATAAGGTATGCATAGAGGTAACTATTAGAAGTTCAGTGGAGTCAGGAAGACCTGAGTTCAAATCCATCTTCAACCTTTCCTAGCTGTTTGACCCTGTGTAAGTCATTAACTTCAGATTGCTTGATAAAATGGATCTACTGGGAAGGAAATGGCAAATGGGGCAACTCAGCAACAAAAAGCCGTAATGACTAGGATTCAGCATGACATAATGGCTAGAAAGCTGGCCTTGAAACCAGGACCTGGGTTCAAGTCTCACTTTTGAGACAAACTGGCTATCACTTAACCTCAGAGCTTTGCCCAGTTCTCCAAGTTTCTTAAGTTGCAGAGAATATGCTGCTCCAAATTGGTGGAGGAGACTTCCTCACTGCAAGTTCTTTATACCAGTGAAATCACAGATTTAGTCCATATGCCTTAGAAAATGGTCAAGGGCCCAGGCAAGATAATACAGACTGGTCTCAGTAATTCAAGGAGCAGTTCTTCTAGTTGAATGAATCATTTAAGGGAGGTGTTGATACCTAGAACAATTCTATCAGGTTGCCTCTCACCAGTCCAGTTTGTGGAGAGCATAAAAGCATGTAAAACCAGCCTAGAACAGCATAGGACTCACCCTGAACCTGGGGTTGGAAGGTCTAGTTCTTGGGAAGTCATTTGAATGGAAATATATAGTTATATTCTTGGGCAAAATTGCGAGGTAATGCCCCCTCACCCCTCTTTCATAATAAAACTTTTTTTTTAATTTAGGGATACAGGGAATGTCAGAGAATCATATAATGTTAAATATTAAAGGCAACTTCAAATTCTCCCAGGCAGAAGTGAGCTCTGTCTTCTGGGTCTTTGTTAGCTCTAATTGTTAAGAAATTCTGACTTATATGGAGTCAATATCTGCCTCTGTAACTTCTACATCCTAATTTGTGTGGTAGAGATTTACATGGAATCTCATGTTCCCTATTCAAAGCATGAACAAAAAATGGAAGATGAGAAAATAATCTGTGGAACAATCATGTGCCTTCAAATATTTAGGGGATAAATAGGCTAATGTTTCCAGGTAAATGAAAGTACGGGTTCAGATGGGAATTAGCCAGAGGTATGTACAAAGACAGACCAAGAACATTAGACAGTCATATAACACATACCCACAGATACCATGCTAGCTCATGAGCTCATCACCTCTTTCTTGAATTGCAATATTGCAATAACCTTCCAGCCTCTTTGTCTCCAGCCTCTCTCTTGTCAACCCATCCCCTTCATGGCTGTCAAGTTGTTATTCCTAAAGCATAGGAGCTCCCATGTCCCTTTTCTGCTCAAGAATCATAGCATCACAGAGTCAAGAAATACCTGTGGCTTCCATTTACCTCTGGATAAAATATAAGCTCTTCTTTTGGCATTTAAAATCTGCTAGAAGTTGCCTGTAGCCTACCTTTCCAAGTTTATTACATGCTATTTTCCTTCATGCACTTAATGTTCCACTCAGACTAATCTTCTTGCTCTTTCCCATATATAATCCTACATGTCTCATTTCTGTGTCTTTGCCAAGGTTGATTTCTAGACCTGGAATGCATTCCTTCTTTTACTTCTCACTATCTATATAGCATCTTTCAAAATTCAGCTCTAATACCTTGTCCTGCAGAAATAACCCATCGCTAGCTTGTTCCATCCCTGACACTATTTAGTTTAGTTTTTACACTTTATGTTCATGATTCTCCCATTCCTGATCCAATGAATATAAGATAGTGAAAGTAGGGACTGTCTGGTATTTTTCTTTGTATCACCAGTGCTTAGTATAGTACCTGGCACATAGCTGGCATTTCGTGAATACTTATTGAATGAATAAATACATGGCTCTCTGATTCTCTGGAGTCCCTCATTGAATTCTTCAGCACACCCTTTTTAGAGAGAGCCAAGTACTTTAAGTCATCTCAGCCCTCTTCTTCTTCTACCCCCTTTCATGTTAAAACTTATTTATCTTGTGTCCCATTGCTCCATGGCCCAGAATAGTGTCTGCAATTGATCTAATAAGCATTTCCAATAAGGTAAGATATATATATATATATATAGTTGATAATGCCAGATATGTTATCTCTTCCAGATAATCACCCCTGACAATAATACATCTTAGATTGTATTAGTTAGAAAGATGAGAGAGAGAACTGTGGTACTCTGTCCTAGTCAAATCATATTGTCGAGTATTTGTTCATTTTAGGATACTATGTTTTAAGATACCTTGACAGCCTGCAGTATGCCCAAAGGAGAATCATTAGAATGATAAGGGGACTTGAAACTATGAGTATTGAGGAAAGAACTGAGGGAGGCAGAGTCAAGATGGCAGAGTAATCTCTCTCACAAATAGCTCCAAATCCCTTTAAATAATAACTATAAACAAATTTTAGAACATCAGAACACCCAAAAAGATGGAGTAGAACATTTTCCAGCTGAAGGCAACTTAGAAGCTCAGCAAGAAAGAAAAATTCCTGGATGAGAGACTCGGGACAGGGCATATCAGTGCAGCCCCAGACCTAACCCCAACCTCTAAATCAGCTGCAGTACTGGTGGCTTCCAGACCTTTCAGCCCAGAGTCACCAAAAAGGACCTAGAAGGTCAGCAGAAAAGGTCTGTGGAACCAGAGTAAGACCCCAGCATGAAATCCCAGTACAAGTCTGGCCCTAGCCCCAGCTCCAGCTTGGAAGCCAGCTTTAGCAAGGTGGAACCTCTGAAATAACTGGAGCTGTTTAGCCTTATGTGGTTAAGAATAAGGCAATAGTGTTTATTAAAATGCTTGAAATTTTATGACAAAAAAAGTATTGTAATTATTCTATTTGGTCTCAGAAGACAAAATTAGAATCAAGGGGTAGAAGTTACAAGGAGGCAGATGTTGACTCAATATAAGTCAGAATTTCTTAACAATTAGAACTACCTAATAACAAAATACACAGCTTTGAAAAAAAATCAGTTCAAATCCAACTATTATATAGAGCAATTTGGAACTCTACCTAAATAAATATGTAGCTTCTTTTTTCTAGTGGCAAAGAATTAGAAATCAAAGGGATGTTTATCAATTGAGTATTGGCTGAAAAATTTATAATATATGACTGTGATGGAATATTATTGTGTTATAAGAAATGATGAGCTAGATGCTTTCAGAAAAACCTGTAAAGTTTTACATAAATCGATGGAAAGTGAAATGAGTAGAACCAGGAACATAGCAAGAGAAATATTATGATATGATCACCTGTGGATGATATAGTTACTGTTAGCAATATAATGGTCCAAGACAACTCTGAAGGACTTATGATAAAAAAAAAGTCCATTCTCAGAGAGAGACTAATGGGGTTTAAATACAGATTGAAGCATATTTTTAATATTCTCTTTATTTTTCTTGTGTTTTTATTTTGGTCTCTTTTCTTTCACAACATGACTAATATGGAAATATGTCTTGCATGACTACACATATGTAACATATAAGTTTGCTTGCCCCCTCAATGAGGGGATGTGGAGGAAGGGAGAAAATTTGCAACTCAGTTTTAAAAACAAATGTCGAAAATTGTTTTTACATGTAATTGGGGGGGGAAGTAAAATGTTAAGTTAACCAAAAGAATTATATTCCATTCCATATGAAAAAAAATCTGTTCATTTGTCACTGAAAATGTTCAGATGGAATTAATACTTGTCTGGGATATTGAGATGAAAGGATTCTTATATAAGGCAAGAGTATGGACCACGTGATCTCTCATAGGTTCCTTCCAAGATGGAGATTCTAGGATTCTATGAGTAAACAGAAAAAGAATTCAAAGAAAGGGAAAGGATGGAGAACCTAGAATGTCAGGGAAATTTAAATGAAAGAGATAGAAGCTTGAATTGTCTGGCAGAATGGACATTATTTGTATAAACAGAAAAATAAAAGTTTTCTTGTTGGGGACAGGGGAATGATGTAAGTGAAGGTAGGAAATTGGGAATGAGCAGGCTTGTTGAGATGAGGAGACATATGTAGCGTAGGGAATATATAAGTGAGAAATAAAAGTGTATATGTAGGGATGAAGCTAGGTTGCAAAGAATCCTTCATCTCAGTTCCACAGGTTTTTTTTTTTTGGTGAAATCAGTAAACGTTTCTTAAAGTTGTGGTTGTTTCCTGGACATAGAAAACTGGAAATATCTTTTCATGGTCTGAGTCAGTCAATAAAAAACATTTACCAAGTGCCTACTATGTCTTTCCAGTGTCTCAAAGCAATTGGATTGGGACTCTCAATGAGATTGACTTTGAATAGTAAAGTTTTTTAAGGGGAGAGTAAATGAATGCCAGAATTTAGAACTAGAGGGCACCTTAAAGATCATAAAGACCAGGGATCCTTAACTTGGGCCAGGTGGGGGTGGCAGTGGGAATTGTCCATGGGTACATTTCAGGAAGTCTGTAAATCTGAATGGCAAAATATTACATCTTTATTTTTGTTAACCCTGAACTTCTGAAATTGAACAATTTCATCAATTATTTAAAGACATTATTCTGAGAAGGGGTCCATAGGCTTAATCAGATTATTAGAGTCTATGACAAAAAGGAGGTTAAGAACCCTTGACCTAGATCAATTCCTTTATTTTAGAAATGAGAAAATTTGCCCACAATTATATAACAATTACCAAGTAGTAGAGCTGGAATTTGAATTTAACTCTAAATCTTCTGCTTATTCCATTATACCCTAGACATATACAGATGTTGTCTAGAGATGAGATGGTGTAGTCTATGTAAAAAACAAAACAAAACAAAACATTGGCCCAGAAGAAAGGAGACCTGCATTCTAATTCTGATTTTCATTGTCTAGTTGGATGACTTTGGACAAATCACTTATTTCTGTGGGCCTTAATTTTATAAGGTAAATTGTGCATTAAATGAGTTCTAAGATTCTGTATAGCCATATGATTGTATGATATCTTCCTTGATCTCTGTGTACATCCTCTCTACCTTTCTTCACCCTGCAGTCCTCCCACCCCCAACTCCCATCCACCTGGAGACAGTTAGTCACCTTGTTCTTCCGAGAGAAATGTGCCATACATGCCACGTCCTGGAAACTTGAGCATAATCCTTTCATATGGTATCTTTTCCTCATCTTCTCCCTTTTATCAGTTTCTTTGTAGCTTTATCCCCTTGTTACTGTTCTGTGATTTCTAGATGATATATAGTTCAGCTGGTGGACTCCTAAATCTAACTTTCAAAAAAGTTCTAGTTAAAGCTGTTATGATGGGATTAAGGTTGCTGTCTTCTCTTTCATACAATCATTCATTAAAATGCTTTTCAGGTAAATTATACTGTGCATTTCTCAAATGTGCCTCTCACCTGGAACTCTGGTATTTGCCACTTAAGTCACACATTACCTGTGTGATTAGCTGCTGTCCATACATGTAGTTTGGGCTGAGACACATCATAGAAATGGTGCCGAGAGGGCTACCAACTTCCCCTAACTTTCAAACTGATCAGGAGAATCTTGACTTATTTATGGCATGAGCATGACTTTATCATAAGGATGTGGCCATGCAGTGGTCACCTTCTGGAAAGTAAGAAAACAGTACTCAATTCATTATTGTTTAGAGAGCACAGGAGGGCAATCATATGTGTGCATGTGGCTAAGATACTTGAATAGACTTGTTTTTTAGTGTGAAGTTCACAGATTAAAACTTATCCAACCAAAAATGGTAGACCATGAATGCAAAATGTTGCATACTCTGTCATAAGTTTTGCTCAACTATTTTTCTTTGCTCAAGGGAGGCTTTTATGGAGGACATTATATTGGAAAATGATTATGATATAAAAAGCAAAAAGTAAAGCCTAAAAAAATAAGACATGGTTCCAAATATTATGAGGTTAGTATAAAGCTAGACCCTCTGGTTGTCTGGACTACTGAGTAGGCAGAGATTACCACTAGAAATGGAGATGATATTGGGAAACTGGTTTCACTTTTAATATCTGAGTTAGCAATGGTCATAATGGGGAAAGAAATGGGACAAATGTATAGAAGTCAGAGAATTTTAGATTCAGACTGATTCTTGGAGATAATCTGTTACAATTCACTCATTTTATAACAAAAAAATAAATCAAAACCCATGAAAATAAAAGTCACTAAACCCAATTCACAGTGACAATGAAGAAGGAAGCTGAGATTATAACTTCCAGCTTCCTATTTAGCTATTAGTATGAGACAGGGCTGCCTGAGCATGAAGAGAAGCACTGTTGGACTTTATTGAGGCATGAGGCACATTGAACCTCGCCACAGTTACCCCCAGTTGCTTTAGAGTGGAAGAGTCACAGACTCTATCCAAATGGCGTAAATGACTTGTGCTCAAAGGCCACTGTGCCATTATGGGTTCCCATATCATTGACGTGGATGACAATAGTATTTCAAAGACGAGTGTCCTTCCCTAGTTTGTATCTTCTCTAACTGAGACTTGGAAGTCACTGATATTCAAAATTTTTCAGTGATTTCCTGCAGGTTTACTGCCTGCGTACAGTCAGGGATCAATACTGTACTTGACAGATGGCCTCTGGAGGGATCTTCTGGTCATGCTTTGAGAGATCCTGCCACTAGAACTTTGTTTCAGATCATATTTCTCTTCTTCTAGGAACAAGTTTTCAATACAAAAGCAAAGAGGAGAAAGGAGAAGGCCATCCAATTTCTATTATTACCTCTAATTAGGCCTAATGTTAGTAAAGTCATAAGGTAAACATCTTGATTTTTGACATCCACTAATTTAAATTTGAAAATATTTCCACTGGAAAAACATTTTCAAGAATCAAGGAACTTGGAGGGGAACAGAGCCAGAGGCCATTTAGTCCATCTTACTTCAGTGAGCCAGTAATTTTCTTAATGTTTCACTAATAGCAAATAACAGGTCTTGAACCCAGGTTTACTGACTCCAAAATTCAGTAATCTTTCTACTACAATGTATTCTCTCACATTTCACAGACATCTGTGTTTAAGGAGCAAAATATGATAATTGCCTCTTTTTTCTCATTATCACTGCAATATTAAACATTTGCTAACGACCTCAAATGAACTGAGTACTGAATTTTAAGAAGGAAAGATATTTTTGCTTTCTCAGAGAGCTTTCCCTACTTTCCTCCTCTGTCCTCATCCTGTCTTTCTCCCCACAATGCTTCTACTTTGGACTTTTCTAGTTCACTTGGGTAAGGCCTTCATTGTTGTGGGTAAGAGGGTAGCCTAGTAACTCCACATGCAGCCTGGTATACCAGATGACCCTCTGGGATTCTCGCTCTTATAAAACTTGTTCTTACTCATTTTATTGACATTCTTATCAAAAAGTACCGCCCACCCAACCTTAACTTCCTAGACAGGATCATTTTGTTTGTTTGTTTTTTCCCCTCCTAAAGTGAAAGACTCTATCCTCTAAAGGCAGGGACATTTTTATGGCTCATATTGGAACCAAAATTTATTATTTAGATTTATAAGAACATATCCAATGCCAAACCCTGAGGGCACATGTACAAGACAAGGGGGGTGAGGGGGTGGGAATGATTAACAAGCAGAATCCAACTCAAACCAACTCCAGTGTTCAGTTTCCCTCTTCTTCATATACCAGAAAGGCAGTCAGATTAAAATGCATTACTTCTGGTTTTGGAAGCCTAGTACATGAACTTCCAGATAATAAAGTCACCAGAGTTCTTGAGTACTATGTGAGAAGCTATTTCTAATATAACATGTATTGCACTCAACTTCAGAATGGTGTATCACTTGGGTTTCATGTGAGAGTATTTCTTGGATAATAATAATTTTCATTGTATGATTAGAACCTTCATCCAGTGCCTACTTTACTAACACATGAGGCAGGAACCAAAAATCAGAAGCCAGGGTCCTATTTGGGATAGACTTTTAAAATAACTGGGAAAGGTCAAGCAATAGAATCATTCCCTGTCCCCTTGGCAAATATGAATACAATCTCCGATAGGGGAAGGGTTTATAGGATCTCCTGCCCAAATATATACCTGGGAATCTCATGCTATAATGTTATTTAAGTTTATTATAGCCAGAACACTCCTCCCTGAGTACTTATGGCCCAGCTACTCATTGTGTGTCTCTGTATCTCAGTCCCACTTGTGTAGGCCTGAAGCTCCCTTGCTGTTGCTGCGCTCCTCTTGGAGCTTGGAAGCCTATTGCTCTGCTGTTGTACTCTACTTCCATCACAGACAGTCACTGTGGGACTGTCTGGCTGCTGATTTGTGAATTGTCATCACTCTTTGTGATTGGGCTCTCATGTTTGGTAGCTAATTCCCACCTTGTCAGTTATGTTATGAAGCAGTCTTGCAGCCTCACCTGTCTAGCACAGCAAAGGGTCACCGAGGCACCTGTAAGATTTTCCTCACATATCCTTCTCTGTTTTAAGTCCCTAACCCTTAATGAGTTGGGAGAACTGAATTTCTTTCATCCTTTCCACAGCTCAGCGTACAAGTAAGGTGCAATATATATTCCTCTCTAGTCCCCACCATGGTCAATAACTTCTACGGAATCCTTGGTTGTATATAAATATATTCCTATTTCTATTTGACTTTTCAACCCCTATCCTATCCCGCTTGCCCTCTCCCCACCGTGCACTTCCTCCATTAACTATTGCTGAAAATAAGCAAAATGTCTCAAAGCTCCAACAAGTTTCACAAAGGGTATTGGGAATATTAGGGTAGAAGTTGGGGGAAAGAGAATCTGCTTGCTTTCTCCAAGGTTCTTACTGTCACAGTCAAAGCTCATATCCCTTTTATACTAAGGGAATCTAGACTGTGTCCCTGCAATGTGTTTAATTATACTCTTTCCTGTACTGTTTGGTAGGAAGTCTTTAATGTCTTCTGGAGATAAGTAGGAATGCCATTTTGCTGAGGATCAAGGGGGCAAAGCAGGTGCTGAAAAATATTGATAAATTAGAGTAACCTAGGTAGTGATGCTAATATATACTTGAAACTAAATTGGTCTTTGCAGTATTAATATTTTAGGTCTCCTACAAGCCCCAAACTGAGTTCAATCATTGTCTTTGGCATTTGAAATTTAAGGCAGCAAAGCACCTTTAGACTTTCCATCTACATTTATTAGAATTTTAGATTTGGAAGGGAGCTCAGGACTGATTTTTTAAAAAATTCACATTTTTATTTTACAGATGAGGAAGTTGAGTCTCAGACTGATTTTCCCTAGGTCACAGAACCATTAAGCTAGCAGACTTGGGAGACAAAGCCAGCCTCCTAATTTCAGAAGCTTTGGAGAATAATGATAGCAAAATGAATCACAGGCCATTCCCTTGGGAAGGTGCTAATAGTAGGTGAGGAGGATTTCTAACAATTCTTAAAGTAGAGAAATGGTGGCTGGGAAGGGGGTAGAATAAATGTTTGGAAATCACCATAAGCACTAGGAATAACAGAACAGAAAAAGCGATTTCTGTGGTCTTCCTACTGAATGTACCTTTTGGGAAGAATATAGCATTAAGTATCAGATATCCAATCAATGACTATTCAGTCAGTAAACATTTATTATGCACCTACTACATACCAGACACCTTGGCAATCCAGTAGGAAATACAAAGAGTGAACTCCATAATCCAGTCCAATTCAACACAACCAATATAAAACTTTTTATCTTATATAATTCTCTTCCATGGCCTTCCATTAAACCCCCATAAAAGCTTCACCCAATAAGTTAAAGGCCTTCTTTTAGGAATTTTACTATTGTGGAGATCCCAGACCCTATTCTGACCCTTGGTTGTTATCTTAACATGTCTAAGTCTCACTTTTCTGAATTGTAAAGTGGGAACAATAAGACCTTTAGTCCCTTACCTTATAGGATTTGGGTCAGAAGTGAATGAAAGCATTTGAAAACTTTAAGGTGCTTATTCTTGAGACAGACAGAGTGACTTGCCCAGTGTCACATACTTAGCAAGTGTTGTCTGAGATCAAATTTGAATTCAGGAAGATGAGTCTTCCTGACTCCAGGCCCAGCCCTCCATCAACTGTACTACCTAGTTGCCCCTTCACTGAGAATATCAATAAATTAATTCAATAAGTTAATCAATTTAATAAGTTAAATTAAATTAATGTTTGCAAGTGCTCTATAATTTTTATGATTCTTATCACTATCTAGCCCCTTTTGTACTACTGTAATATCATTGTTCTAACCAAATAACTTTATTCAGTGACCATTGAGGTGATATATTCTCAGAGCCACATCCATCTTGATCTCTTTTTATAAATGAAGTCAGAGGCCATAAAGAGCTTGCAGCTAAATAGAAGAATGGTTCAAAGATTTAGTTCAAAAAAGCAAACAAAGGAATTAATAGAATTGATTGCATTATGTGTTTAAGAGCAACAAGAAACCTCATTTTGTGATTTATTTGTTTATTTCATACTATAGTGCTAATGATGAATGCTACATACTAGCAGATAGGCTACCATGAAGATCATTTCTGTTCACATCCCAGCAATAGTTAACAGAAAATTTAAAATGTCAAAAAATTCTACAAATTTTTCAAACCAAGTTTATATATTCCTTGTTAGTTAGTGACTTCAGTGCAAAGATCAGCAAAAGGGAGCCTTTTCTTGCTTCTTCTCTTCATAAAAAGCTTGAAATTGCATCTATGACTTCACTGGTATATGAAATTCATGGTGGAGAGACATTTTCTACCAAAGCATATTTGTCTCTTCACCCAGCAAGTTTGAATCAGAACATAGGAAGCCAGCCATGATGGCAGGAGGATCTATCTGCTACCTCAAGCTGATTCTCATTGCATATATTGAAGCATGTATACATAATACATATAGTATATATTTTTCAGGAGAGAAAATATGCTTCATCTGTCTATATACATTTCTTAAGGCCAAAATATATATCCATATGGTATGAGCAAGACTTGTGGATTACTAAAAATTGTATATTATGAAAATCTTTTTCTTCAAGAAGAAAATTGGAAGAGCTGGACATAGAAAAATACTGAATATCATTTTTTAAAAAAAGAATGTCTTAACAGATCTTAACAGAGAACTGCTAATAAGAATTGGATAGTTTTCAAGAACATCTATAAGTATTAATTTAACTATTGGTTAAATTAATTGTAAAGTAGTACAACAATTAAAGTAGCATTCACAAGGAGGCTAATATCTCATTGATTCTTATAGTATTGAATGGATAATAGTTTAGATTTTTTTTTTTGCTTTTCTATGGAAGAGAAAAAATAGGGCAATAAGGAGTTCTATTGTGGAAACACCTGATAATTTATGATTTTATGTTATTATGTTTTAAAAAAAATAATGTGGCAAATGGGAAAAGGACCTACATGTACAAAAATATTTATAGTAGATCTTTTTGGGATGGCAAAGAATTGGAAATTGGGGGAATGCCCATTAATTGGGGAATGGCTGAACCAGTTGTGGTATATGAATGATTTGTGCTATAAGAAATGATAAACAGGCAGATTTCAGTCTAGAAGGACTTAAATGAACTGATGCTGAGCAAAGTAAGCAGAAGCAGGAGTACATTATAAACAGTGACAGAAAGAATGTGTGATGATCAACTAGACTTAACTCTTCTCAGCAATACAGTGATCTAACACAATTCCAAAAGACTTGTGATGGAAAATATGATCTACATCCAGGAAAGAACTATGGAATTGATGTAGATCAAAGCATACTATTTTTATTATTTTTTTAAAATTTGTTTTCAGTTTTGTCTTTCTCGTGTTTTTTCCCTTTTGTTCTGATTCTTCTTTCAAAAGACTAATATGGAAATATGTTTAACATGATTGTACATGTATAGCCTATATATATATTGCTGGCTATCTTGAGGGGGAGGAAGAAAGGAAGGGAAAAACAAAAATTTGAAATTACAAATCTTTAAAAAATGGATATATAAAACTATCTTTTCATGTAATTGAAAAAAATTAAAAAATATTAACAAATGAGAAAATCACGTGGCTAATGAAAAGTTAAATTAGAAATGGCTATCTTTTTTGGGGGGGGTTGGGCAAGGGAATTAGGATTAAGTGACTTGTTCAGGGTCACACAACTAGCTGTGTCTAAGGACAGATTTGAACTAAGGTCGTCCTGATTCCAGGGCTGGTGTTCTATCTACTTTACTATCTAGTTGTCTCTTAGATCTTTGGTTAAAGCAAAAAGTAAAAACAATGGCAAAAAAAAAAAATAATAATGACAATGGGACAGACTGGTTATACATTTGGTGAGTATCTCAGGCAATGTCAGTGTATTGCAGTAACTTTAGCAACCTATATTAGCTTATTTTTTATTTCTCCAAGCTTACAGAAAAGCAGGCCACCACTTAATTAATTAATCAGCAATTGTGTATCACATATAATTTGTCCACCAGGTGGCATTAACTCAAGCCACCAGACAAGTGGTTTTGTTAGCATCCAGGGCTTCTGTCTGGGGCTTTTTGTAAAGGCTTTAGTTTCCCTGTTGCTTAATTGAGAGTGTTCAGTCTACAAACTTTTAGTATCTCTCTCACTTCCATTGCCCCAGGTATGTATGTCTCTTACTAGTGTGGTCTTCGTCTTTCAAGGATTTTACAATGATGTGGAGATATAGAAGTAAAATACGACTCCAAATATAAAAAAAATAAAATGACCTTAAGCTCTATTTTTCCCCATTCTTTAAATGTGGGAAATCCCCATTTCTCTGTTAATCAATTAAATTAATAAAAATGAAGCAATTGATATTCAACTACCACATTTAAAAAACATATACTAATATAAATAATATAACTTTAAAATTATATTATTATATGTATAATAAACATGTATATGTAATAAATTAATATAAATAATAGATAATATAGAAAATCAATCAGAAGAATCAAAGTTATCATCTATTCAAGAGGCTATGAAAAAACACGTGGTGGGTAGAAGTAGTCTGTAACATATTTCTAAAGAGGATTTGCAGGTGAAAAATGGGGGGGTTATTATCAAGGACACATACATTTATGACTGAAAAAGAAGGTTGGCTCATCATGTGGCAGGAATAAGAGGTGGCAGATAGACAATCCAAGACTTGTATTGGTATTCACAAAAAGATCTAGAAGAAGACCTTTAGCATATTAGGTGAAGCTTTTATGGGGATTAATGGAAGGTCAGGGAAAAGAGTTATACAATATAAGAAGTTTTATGTTGGTTGCATTGGATTGGACTGGATTGTGGAGATCCCAGAGACGATCTAAGTATTAAAGTACACATAGTTATTACAGAAATTAATGACCAAGGGCTATAGTTTTCATTTCCCAACAAACTGAACAAGTTTTATCAATGGTCTTTTCAGCTAGAATGACCTCTAGTTTCTCAATTATTCTGTCAAAGACCACAGAAATTTGAAAGGAGGTTTTTTGAACCTTGAACATTACCTCAGGCGCAGTCCCCTCCAGGCCACCTAGACATGTTCTCATGTTGTTAAGAAAGGTCATTTGGGTGGGAAGGATTTGGGCTTAGGCCCACTCTAATAGAAAACAACCTAGTAAATTAAAGGGGAGAGGTTGGAGTGGTCTTTTTCTTCTATTATGCAACTGTGGCTTGTTCAGTTGTTTTCATTGTGTCCAACATTTTGAGACCCCAGTTAGGTTTTTCTTGGTAAAGATAATTGAGTGATTTGCCATTTCTTTCTCTAAATGTGGCAGATCATTTTAAATAGAATGTCCCAGGAAATTTAGTTTAGTTTTAAGCTTTAATAATTTTGCATGTACAAATGTTGTAAATTTACCAAAAGTATCACGTGAAAACTTATTTGAATTTCTTTTTTTACTTTTGTAAATTATGAATAATTTAAAAATTTTAATTTTAGCAAGGTATGACATTACCTTTTGCTTGTGCAATCATTTCTGGATGATACTCTCTCAGTCCACCCCTTCCTTAGACAATTTGTATATTTGTTGGAGAATGTACCTTACAGATTGAGCAGATTATTTTGTAGCAAGTGTTCTTATATAACTGTCTTAGTAAATGACTTTGCTAAAAACAAATCAAGTCTATTGGCTGCAGCACACTGTTAGTGGCTCATGAAAGTATATCACCATAGAGATACTCCTAGAACTTAAGGGTAGCTGTCATCCCTCTAGGGACCCTACCTTCAAGTGCAAGTGCAAATTGGGAAGTAAGCTCAGAGTAGGAGAAGTTGCACAAAGATTAGATAAGACATGTATCCTGCCCTCAGGAAGCTACAACTAGTATGGAAGTATGACTATAATACAAAATTTCAAATAATGAAAAATGTAAATGAAGTTTTTAAAGAGGTTACAATGTTTAAAAAGTAGTGCCAGAACTTCTCCTTGGAGGTTAAATGGACATATTTTTATTAATAAACACTATGTGTCAGAAATTTGTGAGGTAAATCCAGTGGAAAGAAAGACCAACACTTGTAGAAATCACACAGCAAAAGACACCAGACAGGTAGAAAATATTAGAAAACTCTAATATACTCTGGAGGTGATCAGTGGAACAAGTTGGCCTATATTCTAGTCCTGGCTTTGATGTAAACTATGATCTTGGGAAAGACTTTAAGCCCATCTATTGTCATCTGTGAAATGAAGCCTTTGGACTAGATGCTCTTCCAGGTGTTTTTCCTTATTGAAAATATTAAAATGTACAGTTGCTTTGAATTGGTTATATAATTAATTGGATTGATTTCTCTAAAATGTCAAATTCTTCTGGTGGGGTCCAATGGATAAGTTCATTTTTTGTTGGAAAAAAAAAAAAGCTTCTGGTGGTAAAACAGGAAGAAAAAAAAAAAAGATCCAATCTCCATCAGTCCTAAATGGGAATGTTTGCTGCTTAGTAAAAAGGAAGAGTAGTATGTTAGTTATTTTGAATTGCTAATTGGGGATTTAGTTGTCTAGATAGAGAGTTGGAAGATAAAAGCCTGGGTTTTTGTTCTTTTCCAAAGGTAGAATTCTCTATAGGTCCTTGCTTTTGGGAATCTAATGACCTTATAAGAAAAATGTAGGAAATGCAGAGAAGGCATTATAGTCCCATGGTCCTAACTATAGTATTTGTGATCTTTATTTTATTCTTTTAAAGAAATAGAAGAGTGCCATTCTCTTACTTTTTATTAGTGAGATATGTCTCTTATTTCACTTCCAGTCAGACTCCTTCCTTCACTAAAGGCCTAAAGAGAAATCACTTGCCTAAGGTCTTATAGGGAGGAAGTAGCAGAATTAGCATTCAATCTCAGATTTTCAGGTTCCTTCATTAGAAAACTAGTATTCCATATTGTCATTGTGTCTGGTAATTGAAATGGATGCATAGTATCTTTCTTCACAGAGTCTTTTTGAAGAAAGGGTTTTATAAGCAATAAGGACATATGCAAATGTGGGTCATTATTATTGTTGTTGTTAAGGTAATTACTTAGAATGCTAAGAGATAAGAACCAAAGGACAAGGATATTAAAAAAAAAGTAAAGAGTAGGATCCATAGGTAGAGTTGGAGACTGTCATGTTGGGGACTGTACAGGTGTGCCAAGAAGTCTTCTTTTTCTTAAAATCTGAACTTCACTGACCTATCACAGTATCTGAAATCTTACTTGTAGTACTTCATTCCTCACTAAAATTCAAATGTTTTGGGGAAAGAAAACAAAATATTTTCTACCAATCATTTGTCCATTAATATAATTGTGTTTACTTAATCTTTCCTAAAAAGAGCTAGTTGAAAGGACATTTTGATTAGGTAGAAGAAAACTTTTGGTAGGAACCTCCCCCCAAAACAAAAAACAAAAAACAAAAAATACACACTCCCATAAGAATGGAAAATAAGGCTATAAGCCGAGGGGATAGCAACTGAAGACAAATTTCCTATCATCTTTTTGCTTGTGATGTAAAGAAGTACTTTTGGGCTCCTCTCTATAGATTAGAAGAGATTAACACTGGTTTCATTTTTGTAAGAATTCTAAAAGTGAACATGTCTCTATAAAAGTGAAAATTGGCTGGATAGGTTCCAAGCTATGATAACATTGTAGAATTTTGGAACAGGAAGGGAACATAGAGACCATCTTGTCCAATATAGGTGAGCATGTGAAGAGGTTTTGCAGTGGTCAGAATGCATTGCAAAATTCAAGGATTTTGTTATTGATAGATATGCATAATAGAACTAGGAATACGAGCCAGGAGGTAGAGGGTTATGACCTTGCCTTCTTCATTTAACTTCAGCTTCACTTGCATGACAATCAGAAGCAATCTTGGCAGTGATGTGGGCTATTTAAACCTGGACCTTTACCAAATGCCTGTGTTTGTTTTTTAGGAAGAATTTCTGAAATGGATTTGGGGGCACAAATTCCCATCAGGAATTAAAGAGGATTTAGAATGAATTTTTGTCACCTGAAGTCTAATTGAGGACTAGAGACATCATATTTTAACTATAGACAAAGCCAGTCTGTAGGTTAGACTCAATCTTCAGTCCTGGGGACATCTTTTGTTTCCTGTTCTTACTCAAATCCTTAGAAATGGATTAAAAAGCAGTCAGTCTATCTTTTTCTAGGAGAAGCTTTCTAATCACATCATCTTCCAATTGAATCTGAATATCTAGCAGATGGCCCTAAAGAACCAGATCTCTGAAAATGATGGCAAAGAGAAGTATGGTGACCACCAGACTAACAAAGATGATACATCTCACAGACAAGCAATAGATTGTAGTGAGATGGTATCTTAATAAGGATCAGCAACTGAATCACTCCCCTATTGGTGTGGTAAGACCCATGGGAGAGTAAAACCCATGTGTTCTTGGAGGTTGGGGAACTATTTTTCCCTCATTGTATTTACAATAACATTTGATTAATGTCTTTTGTTTAGAACTAAACTTTTCCTTTGAAGTAAACACATTTGTGAAAGTGTACAAACTATGATTTTAAGTGGATATTAAGTGATATCTTGAACTTGAGGTAGCTTTTCTGATAGCCAATGCATGAGAAGTTGTATTCTAAGAAGAAATGAAAACCTTACAGAGGTTAAGGGAATTTGCTCAATGATACAAAAAATGCAGAGGGGTGAAGGAAGGATTGGAGTAAGGGAGATTTAAATGTAGAAAGCCATTGCAGTGTCCTACTGCTCAGAAAGATACAATAGGAATAAGGAAGAGGAGACCAAAATAAATAGAATATAAAGAACCTGGAAATGGAATTATATAGAAGAGGGTAGGGCTAGATTCAAAGATAACATCAAGATTTTCAACACAGAACACTAAGGAACAATTTTGAGGAAAAGAGGGTAAGCTCAGCCATGGACATGCTGCAATCAACCAAACTTTCCAGGCTTCATGTTTCATGGTCTTTTGGGATTCTACATTCTATGAGAGGTAATTTAACAAACTAATGTTAATTAAGGTGATACTGATTTGGTGCATTTTGTCTTCTGAATAACAATATAGGGTTTTTCTTCAATTGGGGAATAGCTGAATAAGTTGTGGTATATAAAAGTAATGAATATTAATGTTCTATAAAAAATGGTGAACAAGCCAATTTTAGAATGGCCTGGAAAGATTTACATGAACTGATGCTGAGTGAAAGAAGCAGAACCAAAAATACATTACACATAGTAACAAGAAGCTTGTGCTATGATCAACTATGAAAGAGTTGGTTTTTCTCAGTGATTCAGTGATCCAAGGCAATCCTAATAAACTTTGGATAGAAAATGCCATCTGCATCCAGAAAGAGAACTATGGAGATTGAAAATAAATCAACACATGCTATGTTCACTTCTTTGTTCTGTTTTTTTTCTCTCTCTTGTAGTTTTTTTCCCTTTTGTTCTAATTTTTCTCTCTCAACATGATTTATAAAGAAATGTATATTTAAAAAGTTAATATACATTAACAACCAGAAAATAAATAAATAAAAAATTAAACTATCATAAAGGGCTTTAACTTGTAAAGCAATTTTTTCACATCTCTTGCCTTGTTTGAACATTATAACTCTCCAGGTGTGATTTGCCCAGGATGACAGGAGGTTAGCAGCAGACTTGGGAAGAAAACCCATTTATTTCTAAAATAGCATTTTTGCTACCAGATCACCCTGCATTTTCAGTGGTTTTTAATTCCTTAGTGCAAAAGAATAATGTTAATGGCTTAGAATATCAGATACTCTCCAGGATATATGGAGAATATATTTCTGACTAGGGAGGCCCTTCCTAGTGCCATTGAAATAATAAAATAATATAAGTGGTTAGGAGAGGGAAGAATCAAAACTGACATAGGTTTTGAATGTGGATGCAAAAGATTGCCAAGGAAACAAATCATATTGAAAATAAGACATAAATTTTCCCTTATGCATGCTTAAGGACCTTCTGTAATAACCAAGGATCTCTTTGGGGGAATATGCATCCTATGTTAGAAATCCCCTTGGCTTGGACTGTTCTTGGGCCACAAACTCATTTGATACTACTCTGAAAAGTCAGATGGAAGCATTGCCTATCCAAGATTGAGCACATAATAGGTGCTTCATAAATACTTGTTGATGGATTGATTTATTTTCTTTCCATCAAATTTTTTTCAATGTAGGAGGAAAATTTTTTCTTTGAGGAAAAAAATTTGACTTATAAAAATGTCAGCTTCTCTTACTATGATGATCCTTTCTTTAGTTACATCCTCTGTGACTGGAATGAGGCAAAAACAGCATGTTTATACATTCCTCACCCCCAGAACCCAGTGGGAGCCTCAATACTCACAGGAAATCTACCTTCAGCTCTGCCCTCTCTCCCTCAGGCCCCAAACTGGGTAAACAAATGAGGCTTTTTCTTTACTATAAAGATCAACAAAGTTGGGGGCTTTGTCAGTTAATGGCGACACTGGCTTGCTGAGTTGAGTCTTCTGACAAGAACATGCCATTGTCAACCCCCAGAGTTTCAACCTAGGTGAGCAAAGTCCCAAAGGGGATGCAAGATCGAGACCACATGGAGCCTCTTGGATTAAAACAGACTCATTGAATTGTACCCAGAAGCATGCCAGGAGTGAGTGCAGCTGGTGCACTGGGCTCCCCATAGCAAAGAAGGGGAAGTACATGGTACTAACAGTGAACAATGAATAGTTTATACCCCAAGATGAGGATGCTGACCTGCCTTCAGGGGGCCTCATGGGGCTCAAGTTTTGAATTGTTTTTTATATGTTCAATACCAGGTATACCTTGATCATCCATATTCTGTTAGTCTCCTCCATGGTATGCATTTATGAGATGCCTGACTGAAGTGAGGGGGGACAATCTGTGGCCAAGAGATAGAACAAAACTCATCAACACTCCCTGTCTTTCTAGACAGAACTTTTGGATATAATGATTTCATTGCTAAAACCATCTGATTGAAACTAACAATCCATGTTCCACATAGCTGCCAATTGATGTTCTGCTAATTAACAATTATTATGTACCTATCATGGTCTAGTCTTGTTAGTAGCGTTATGAATACAAAGTGTTGTGATCCAAAAAGAAAGGCAAATGACAGGACCTGAAGAGTCATAATTCCTAAAGCAGTTCTATGTCACTCCTGGTTCAAGCTGGTAGAACAGGACAAACGATGAGCTTTTGGGTGTTTGGAGATTTGGCAGTTTCTATTTTGCTGAGCTGCTGCCTAGGTAATTGCTGAGATAGAAAGGCTTAGGATCATAGGGGCCCTTCTGCTTCAAGGAAAAATTCAGATTCCTCTATTTGGAATTGAAAGGCCAGATTTGCCCTTATTCTCCCTTATATACTTCATCCAAACTAGCCTATGTAACATCCTCATAAGCATTTTGCCATTCTTGTCTCTTTCACTCTGCCTCTTGGTGTGCATTGTTTCCTTTATGATTGGTATGGTATCAAGTGATACCATACATCCAAGGAACTTCCTGACAAATCTGCCTTCTCTACTTCCTTTGGAAGTACTTCCCCTTCCTTCTTCCCCCACCCCCTTCAACATACTTTTATTTCTCCATACACACCTACAATAGAATATATATTTCTTGAGGACAAAGACGTTCAATATATTGTCTTTGTATTCCTATTGCATAGTAGATGGTTAATGTTCAATTGTTCAGTTGAACTGAATTGAATTCTGAAGATTAAGGTATTCTATTGTCGAGTAAAAGCTAAGTTTCTTTGCTGCATTATAACATGGCCATGATGACAGAGAATTGCCAGTGATTTCCAGAAGGGAAAAATTTAGAGGGTTGTTCTACCCTATTTAGAACAGACTTTTAGAGCTAGAAAGAACCTGGATCATGTGGTCAAAAATCCACCTTTCTTTTAAACCTCTCAATTTACAGATAAAGGAACTAAGAACATGAGAATCTAAATCATAGAACAAAGGTTCTTATGGTTTTGGGGAAGAAGCAGTGAGCTTGGGGCCAAGAAACAGGTTCTGAACCTGCCTCTGCCAACAAAGAGCTCAGGAACATTGGGAAACTACATCACTTTTCTGTGCCTCTGTTTCCCCATCTGTAAAATTAAGTGGACTAAACTAGATCATTGCTAAAGTTCCTTCTGGCTCTGCTGTTTTATAATGTCCAGGTTATACATGAAATTTCATTTCTTATTTCTAGACCTCATAAGTTGTTTCCCATTTCTGAAAGGCATGCCCTCCCCCCACCTAGAACTCTTAGAATTTCTAGCTTCACTTCCCCTAAAACTCAGCCTAAAGGTCCCTTTCTACATAAAGGATTTCCTGATGTTTCCAGTGTCTCCTCAGCCTAGAAATTATCTTTCAACATATTTTGTTTACATATTTACTTTATATACTTATATTTATCAAGAGATTCCCTTTTATTTATTCCATATGCATTTGGTATATAGTTTGTGTGTGTGTGCATGTTGTTTTCCATGATATGATGTTAACTCCTTGATATGAGTCTATTTCATCCTTGTCTTTGTATTGTCTGTGCCTCTCACAGTGAAGTAAATAAACATAGTAGGCAGTAAATGATTGTTGAAAGTGAGGGTTAAATAACATTTGCACATTTCCAGTGCAGCAGTGGGTCTTATTGAATGTCAAAAAATTTAAAGGAAAGTCTTCAACATACTGAATGAACTTTCTGTAGAATGTGTGGGGTGCCTTCCCTTTCTCCCCTATCTTTTAAAAAATATCATTTATTTAGACAATTTTTTTTTAAATTTTGAATTCCAGATTCTTTCCTTCACCTTTATCACTTCATCCTCTACTGAGAAAGCAAAAACTATATCAATTATCTATGTAAAATCATACAAAGTATATTTCCATATTAATCATATTACAAAAAAGTAAAAAAAATAAAGGAAGAAAATTTTACTTTAATTTCAGAGTTTATCAGTTCTTTTTCTGGAGGTGGATATCATTTTTTTTTCTTTTTCTTTTTTTTAAAATTGCTTTGGATCACTGTATTCATCAGAGTTAGCCAAATTTTTCACAATTCACCATCATTACAACATTATACGTTGTTACTGTACACAATAGTCTCCTGGTTCTTCTTAATCCACTTTGCATCAGTTAATATAGGTCTTGCCACGTTTTTTCTGAAATCATTCTTGTTATTTCTTCTAGCACAATAGTACTAAATCTCAATGTCACAACTTGTTCATTTTCCAGTTGGTGATTATCCCTTCAATTTCTAGTTCTTTATCACCACAAAAAGAATTTCTATAAATATTTTGTTCATATAAGTCCTTTTTCTTTTTCTTTGCTCTCTTTGGCCTACTTGCCTACTAGTGGTATTGCAGTATCAAAGAATGCACAGTTTTGCAACCCTTTGGGCCTAGTTTCAGATTGTTCTCCAGAATGGTTGGACCAGTACCTATATTTCCTCCAGCACTCTCCATTTTGAGGTTGTTAGGAGGTACCTGAGAGTCGTTTTAATTTGTCTTTTTCTCATCAATAGTGATTTAGAGCAATTTCTCATATAATTATAGATAACTAATTTCTTCTTCTGAAAATTGTTCATATCATTTGACCATTTATCAATTAGGGAATAGCTCTTTAAAATATTTTTGATTTTATTTTTTTCTAAGTGTTTATACATTACAGGATTTAGAGCGAGAAGAGACTTTAAGGAATCATCTAGTTTTACTCCCTCATTCTGCAGCAAGGAAATCAAGTCTCTGAGAAATGAATTCATTTGTTTTGAGCCCTTCAGATCTGGGCAACATGGTGTATTATATTCTAAAAAAACAACGATTATTATCATTGAAATGGCAAGAATGCTAGATCTGAAGTTACTAGTACAATATTTGAATTTGGCTTTCTTATATACATGATGCTGGACAAATACTTTTACCTCTCTGGGGCCTTAGTTTTCCTATCTATAAAATTGGGGTTGGGCTAGTTGACCTCCCAAGTCTCTGAGAGGTTTAGAGTTCTAGTCTTATGATCAAGTGGCAGTTATGGTTATCACTGAAAAATCTTTGAGGAAAAATACTATCCTGAAAATTAGTGCTATGAGAAACCCTGATTTTACTTCTATATCGTTCCTTGAATTTCCTGATCCCATTTTTAGTAGGTCCTCTCAAGCTGTCTCCTTGCTTACTCAGCTGTCCCCTGGTGTAATTTCAGCTTTTTGCTGCCATTGTGGAGATTTAAAAAGCTTCCCTTTCTTTCCTTTGAAATGGAGGGAATAAGTCCCATCTTGTTTTCTTTCTTTTTTTCCCCCCAGAGTGAGCAATCGGTCTTTTTCAGTAATTTGGGAAAATACTTTCAATAGAGGAATTAAGGCAGATGGAGAAATAGATGAGCTTCTGTATTTAAAATGTTGTTTTTGGTGTCAAGCTTCTGTAAATCCAGGGGCCATTTCATTGTATCAAGAAAAAAATATCTTTTCTGAAGGTGATGAAAAAAATGTTTATTTGATTCCACCAAGTTGTCAGTGGGGAGGATCTCAATGGGGATTTCTGTGACCAGTCTTTCCCAAGGCCTTGCTTCCAAGAGTGAAAATGAATGATGTCTGAAATCTCATGTCTCATATCTTCCCACTGTCGTTTTTATTTCTTTGGGATTAACACGAAATCTATATTGAGAATAATTCCTTGATTTTTTAGAAAATAAAAGGCTTACTGTCTCTGAGGTTGCCTGCTGAAAGCTGTACTCCTAGAGGATGCCAGATTTCATTTTCAAGTATTTATTAAGCTTTCTTAGTGTATTTATTAAATTAATATACATTGGTTTAGGCAGTTATATAAAACAGGATCTCATGTCAATCAATCAATCAGTATTTACTCTGGACTAATGAGGTGTCCAGCTCTAGATGTCAGATACAGAATAGATATGAATCTTACTTTGAATATTTTATTATTAGGAGAGTTTGAGAAACATAAGAATGATACAGACAGCATGGAATATTTGAGGAGTGAAGTTTTTTTTTTTATTCCCTTTTAAGTAGATGCAAGAATATCTTTTTTTTTCTTCAGAAGTGATTTTTAATACTTATTACACTATATTGCTCAGGAAAAATTTCCCTAATATTAAGGCTTGTTTGTCTATTTTATTCTTTTGTTTCTGGTATTGTTTTAAGCATAAGAGCTATAGACTCATGAAATGTTAGAGCTGAAAGGGAACTTGGGAATCATTTAGTGTACCTCCTTCATTTGAGAAAAGTGAGGAAAGTAAGGTCCATGAAGGTTAAATGATTTGCCCCAAGGTCACATAGATAGTGAATGTCACAGCTCAGACTGAAAGCAAGATTTTTTTCATTCCAAATCTAATGCTTTCTCAATGTCTAATAACCATCTTTCATATTTTAAATCTCATTTTGCCTAGATGATGATAGTAAAGTCTTTTTTATTTTCTATGTAGCCCAGTTCCCCCAGATAACTTATTCGTATTCTCCAAATGATTTTACAGAAAAGGGCTGGCTGGATAGTGAGTCTGGGGACCTACTCATCTCTGCTAGTTACTCCCTATGTGACCTCAGACAAATCCCTTAGCCTCAGGTTTCTCATCTGGAAAATAAAGGTATTGGATTAGATTGACCTCCAAGGTCTCTTCCGGTTCTAAATCTATGATCCTCTGACACCTTTCAGATTTAGCTCTTATCATTGAACTCTAAGAAGATGAAACAGTGTGAATTATGCTGCTTCTTCCTCCTCTTGTTTTCTGTTGCTAGTCTTTGTATTATGGAGAAGAAAAACTATTAAACTGTTTCTAGATGATAACAAAACATCTGGTGAATTCATATGCCAATTTTGTGATTGGGTATCTTTTCTTTGGAACAGTGAATATCAGGATTATTGAATTTCCTCCTGAATCAACCAACTCTTTTGGTCTTTTTTATACAAAACCTTGATCTAGGCATTGAAGTATGGGTAGGATTTGGCCAGGCACAAAGGAGAATGAAGGGCATTTTGAGAGAGGGCAATAACATAAGGGAAGGCTCATAGACTCTCTTATTCATAACTTGGTACTGGGACATCTTCAGCTTATCTCATTAAGATTATTTCCCAATTCATGTCTAAATGTCAACTTACCAGAGCCTCTGGAGATTCCTTCCAAGCAACTTCTTCCTATTAAAAATCGGTGTTTTAGGTCACTTGTCCTTTGATGAATCACTAGGCATCTTCAAGGGTAAAACTCTGTTTATTTCCTGGTGATGGGCCAAATGCTCATCCCTCTGTCACTGGATGGCATAGTTCCCAGAGAATTATTGAAGATGGGACTCTGGCCCAGTATTACTAACCTTTTGCATTTCTTTCACATTATGACTCTATCCTCATGGATATTCAGAAAGCCATCCCACTAAGTGTTATTAGAGAGCTTACTTTGTTCTTTTTTTATCTTTCCCCTGAGATGTTAATAAAGATTCACTATTCTGGAGACCTAGGTCCCAGTTCTGGCTCTACTACTAACTAGCTATGGAAACTTTAGAAAGTCACTGGATTTTTCTAGATTTGGTTTCCTCCATTATGAAATTAGACAATTGAACTAAGTGATATTTAATATCTCTTCTAGTCAATTCCACTTAACTAATGATCTTAGTTAAGTATATTTTACATATATATGTATATATATGTAT
>JAJPUD010017422.1:10788-31343 GCA_023553655.1 Myrmecobius fasciatus | reverse complement strand
CAGCAATGTAAATGGAGAGGACTACAAAACAATGCAAAAAAGTTTCAAAATTACAGTCAATAGGCTAGATCCCAAAGAGGAGACAAGATAATCCTTTCCAGGAGTAGAGAACTGGGAGATATCTAGAGGGAAATGGGACTTTGCTTACACTAAAGGTCAAATGCAGAAGTAGCATTATTATTATTATTATTGAAGAATTATCGCTTTTAATTAATTTTTTCTTTTAAAAAATTTTGTTACAAGGGAAAAATCTCTGGTAGGATGAGGGAGAAGGATACAGGGGGATATACAGGCAATGTAAAAATAGAATACATAGGGGCAGCTAGATGGTACAGTGGATAGAGCATCAGCTTTGAAATGAGGAAGACCTAAATTCAAATCTAGCCTCAGATTAGCTACCTAGACGTGTGATCCTGAGCAAGTCACTTACCTCCGATTGCCTCCCCTCAAAATGCAAATACAAATAAATAAAAATAAAATATAGCAAGAGAAATCTGCTTTTCAAAACAGATGGTACCACTCAGCTAAAGCTTTCTTCCTGGCATGACTTTTTGGGTGGCAATGCTTGGGTTTTCTAAGTAATCTTTATGTAAGGAAATGTGACTGTAATGCTTCCGCTTGGTTCAAGATCCTACTCTTAATCAATCCACACGCACTCATTTAGGAATGAAAGTTTGCAAGGCACTGTGGTTACAAATATCAAAGAGAAAACAATTTCTGCCCTCAAGAAGTTTCCACTTGAAGAGAAACACACCAAATGGGTAATTCCACCTAAAGGGAGAGAAAGCAGGCCCCAGCCTGCTCCCTGGGCACTCTGAATTTGCTCATGCTATTCCGAGGCCCATCTCCCTGTAATTCACTAACGGATGCCTACACGAATGTCCAGCTGCCACCATCAGCAAGCAGCGGTAGCTCGGACAAAACCAAGGCACATGCTCTCGTCAGCTTCCTGGGCCCCGCCAGTCCAGAATGCATACCGAATACTGCACCGCTGCTGTTCTCTCCATGTTCTGCATCTGGCTGCCTTTCCACCTGGACGGCCCTGGCATGCTCCTGGCAGACGTAGATGGTGAGCCGGGGTTTAATCATCCTGTGGATATAAGATGCTGGAGGTGAAGCTAACTTGCAGCTGGAGCCCTATAGTCCCTTTCCTTACCTAAGAATACTTAGAAAGCACAAGTGGAATTACAAACAAGTAAAAACCAACTGATTGTATAATGCTTTGAACTTTGCCAAGTGTGTAAATTCATCTCACTGGATAACCCTGTAGGGTAAATCCTATTATTCTCCCCTTTTAGAGGCAGAGATACAGCTCTAATAAGCTCTAAGCTGAGATCTTCCTGACCGAAGTTCCCCGCTGCCCTCAGTGCCCCACTTACTGCCAAGACTTTGCCCCCCCCAGTGGTCCTGGATCCCTGAATCTGATCATCTAGATCCCAAACTTTCATTCTGAAGATGCTGATGCCCTCAAGGCCACCATGGAACTGCCAAGCCCAAAACTCTAGGGCGCTGGCAGCTGCCATCCTCGCTGCGTCCCAACCCGATTCCCAAAGGCTGAGATTCTCTCCTGGAAGAAAAGGTGCCCTCGGGCTGCCTCTGAACCCTCCTCCTCACCTCAACTTCAGCGCATTGTAGAGGCGAATGCCATCGGCCGGGCCACAGATCTGTACGAGATCCTCTCTTGTCAACTTCAATAAATCCGCACCTGAAAGAGGAAGCGAAGCGAAGGAACTGTCAGTAAAAGCTACAAGAAATGGAGGCCATTTTTCTGATTCTGACTGCTTGCTGGGGTTCCCACCTGGAGCGCCCAATGGGCTGCCCTTCCCAGCGTGCCAGCTTCCTGTCCAGAAAGCCCACGGGAAGGCTGCAAGCAGAGGCAGGGGGTGTTGTTTTTTTTTTTGACAACGTGCAGCAATGTCCACAACTGGGCACCTTTCATCTTTGAGCTTGTTTTCTTTAGAATGGATTCGATAAATTCTAACTGGGGCCACCGGGTTCTTTTGGCATTTTCAACTTCCCCAAAGCAAGCACTCAGATAGCTCATTGAAAATGGGATTCCAGCCAGACGGCCCCTTGGTCAGTTTTCCCTCGGGGAAGCTGGGAACAAAGGTGCCTTTCCATGTGCAAAGATCTGCAGGCCTTTCTGGGAGTCCGCTGAAATGTTTTCTGGTCTCAGAAAGGTACCAAAAGCCAGCCCGCTGAGGGTCAGGCATGTTCTTGGCGGCCCAAGCGGCAAGCAAGCAAGGCTATGAGCTCACCCTGGATCCCAAGGTCACAGAATAAAGCACCTGGCCCCACTCTCCACATCCATCTCGGAAAGATGGACTATAGACTCAAACCCCCCGAATTTGAATGGCGAAGGACAGACTCAAAAACTACCCTTTTCCCCACTGAGGATTATGGACTTTCTAGTTTCTCAAGTTTTCTTACACACAAACTCTCTCTGGTTTTGATATGATAAAGAGGCAAATTATCTGCCTCCAAATCAGTAAGTTTTTTATAGGTATAGAGAAAGCAGCCCAGGAAACACCTTCCCTCCCCCTCACTGATCAGGCCACCATGTTGCAACTCTCTCATGGTGGGACATGAATTATTGAGGCCTTGTGAAAACACCTGGCTCTGCCATCCTGCACCCCAGGCTGGGACCCTGTGTCCAGGGGGATACGCTGACTGAAGCTCCAAGAAGAGCGCTTGGCCAAAGCAGGTGCTCACACACTGGCTCGAGATACCCCCTAAGAATTCAGTCTCTGCCTCGATCCCGTTTGTGACAGAGTAACACTTAGGGAGGGGGAGGGGTACGTACCCGAGAAATTGGTGAAGAGCCTCGAGTAGGTGGCGAACCTGTGCCGGAGCAGCCATTGTTGGGTTTCCTGGATGTTGGCCAATGGATGAAGTTGCTGGGGGAAGGGGAGAGCAGCATGTAGAGCTCACAGTTAGCTGGCCCCCCACATCCCGGCCCACCTCCCGTGGCCAGCAGCACCAACACCCACAGACGTGTGCGGGAGGCCGGCTCTGCCTTGCCATCACATGCGGCAAAGAGAGATACTCACTTCACAGGGGTTCAGGGAAACCATGTCTCCTTGATGGTTTGGGGAGGAAGAATTGCTAGGAAAAGGGAAGAAAAAGAGCTTTGAGAACGACTCATTCGCACGCGAACGGCTAACCGAGACTAGATCCAAGGCTGCCACCTGCGATGTCTGAGCCTACCAGAAACTAAAACAGCCAATCATGAGGTGACCCCCTCCCAGACCTGGGGAAGAGCAAAAAAGGCAGCACGGTCTTTGAGAAAGGGCCCCACGCTTGGAGTCACGAGAGCAGGACTCTTGCTCCGGACAAACTAGGCCACCCTGGGCAACGCTTCCTGTCCCACAAGCTAAGAGGGGTGGACGGGACGGTCCTTCCAAGGCAGGATCTAAAAGTTACGGTCCCAAGGCTCCCTGCTTATGCAGGTTCTGCTCAGCTTTCTCCAGTCCGCACGGCCCTAGCGGCAGCACTGGGACCAAGGACCCCCTGTCAAAGGGAAAACTGTCTGAAAGAAGCCCAAAGATTATAAACAAAGCCCTAATTTTAAAAAATGCGCCACATCTAGGAAGTAAGTTTAGGGATCTAGGGAGAGGAAAGCGGCCTTAACAAATCTAACCAACAAAATCTGGGCCCTAAAAACACTGGGGTTCAGCCCAGTCTGGGGCCCAATGGGCGAGAGGCCATCACAGAAGGAACGAACGGTGACCGCTCCAAGTTCCAGCGGAGTCTGCAGTGTGAGACACCAGGCGAGCAAGTTAACCTAACCTTGGGGAGGGAGGTGAAGCTTCCAGACCTAAGGAGGTGACAGTCTCCCAACATCATGTGGAGGTCAACGTTCTGAGCACCGGGGTCCGTGAGCATCCAGAAGTGGGAAGAGGCAGCAAGTTCAGGCCCCATTAAGACTAAACTTAAGGGATGGGGGATGGTTCAGCTGGACAAAAGAATACTCTGGGAGACACAAGAAGCATTTTCAAGTGTTAGAAGGGCTCGTCTACGGAACAAGGATCAGATTTGTTCAGTCAGCCCCTGCCCGAGGAGCCAAACCGGGGACGATGGGACGGAGGCCCAAAGGGACCAAGCGAGACTTCATATCCACCGGTAAGGAGAGGACGGGCTGCCCCGGGAGGCAGGGCCTTGTTCCTCTTGGGAGGTCTTCGATCAAAGGTTTGCACGACCCCTTGTGAGGGAGGTGGGGGCAGAGACTCTTATTCAGGAGCCCCTGAAGTGCTTGCGAGGAGTTGCCCCCTTCAGCATCCAGCCTGACCTCCCAGAAAGGGAAAACGTCCGGTCACCGAAGGCCTGGAATCGGTCTGCGGAGCTGGGCTGCCGGGACCTAGCCGAGCGCAGCCCTGCGGCTTCCTCCGAAGGCTCCCACCAACCCGACCGACCCCTGGACCGAGAGGCGCGCTCCCGAGGCCCGTGGGCAGAGCAGCTTTTCTCAGCCGCTCCCAGGCTTTTCCCAGGCAAGCTAGAGGAAGACAGTCCCAAGGCATGGATGGCAGCAGGGCCTTCCCCTGAGTGACCGAAGGCAGATGCAAATCTTGCCGTGGAATCATTTCTCCGTCTCTCAAAGCGTCAGGAGCTTGGGGCCCAGTGGCTGCCGGCCCGGCTCCGTCGAGGGCAGGGACTTGGCGGCAATTGGGAGCTGCGGGTCTGAGCCCCACGAACCTGCTGCCCCCTTTGCCCAGAGTCAACAAAACTCTCAACTAGAAGGGGGGGGGTCACTGGGGATAAAGGTGACCCCAAATCTCGAGGGGTGAAAAGAGCAAAGTGAGAGAGTGGGGCAGGAGAGAGCTAGGGAGACAAGAAGCTCCTCAGTCTGTGACCTGGGGCAGCCCCGCGTCTCACCAAGGATGGGCCGCAGGGTCTTCCTCTGTCCTCCACTAACTTTTGGAAAAGAAAACTGACCTCCCCCCAAAGGAAGAGTCTCCTCAATGGAGACCAAGAGCAAGGAGCCTGCGGAGCGCCGCCCCCAACGGCCGGCCCAACCACGTACCTCTCAGACATGCTGCAGGTGCTGGACGGAGCAGGGCTCGAGGTGGGAGCGGGCGCAGGGCTGTCGCAGGCCGGGCTCGGGGCGGGCCACGGGGAGCACTGAGGAAGAAGACGCGTGGACATGGTCGCTTAGGGCTCTGGGCCTGTCGCTGACAAACCCAAGGGAAACAGGGCTTCTGACCGTCAACCCACAGCGACCAAGGTCCTTCTCCTAGCTGGGGATGGGGCAAGGAAAGGTGACCCTCGCTAGGGCCTCAAGCTGATCTGAGAGGAGCCCAGGGGAGGGGCAGGGCCGGACCGGGTTGCTCGGCCCACTCTTGGGTCCCCATTTTCTGCCCTCCTTAATAACATCATGGGCCAAAGGAGGGAGTGAGGAAGACTGCAAGGCTAGCCCGGGGTCCACGTGGTCACTGAGGGCGGCACTCGGCCGATGCCAGCCAGACCAACCACTGAGTGGGTGGGGTCCTGGCACCTGCTGAGAGGCCTCTTGCTGTTTTAGAGCCACCAGGACACAGAAAACCACAGAGCTGGAAATCTGAGAATGGAGTTCTCCCGTAAAGTGAGGGGGGTGGTCCCCACAGCTCCTCATGCCGCCCTAGGCGAGGGGACAATCCTCCCAGTCCTAGTGACATTAAGCTCCAGAGTCACGACCCAACTATTCTCCTCCAGCCAGATGGGAAAACCTGGGAGGAGCCAGGCAGGGAAGGGAGACGGGGCACCCTCCGGCCTTGGTGTCGGCCTGCCAAGAGAGCTTCCCATGGTGGCCAGGGACACTACAATCCAAAGAAACTGGGAAGAGCCCCTGAATCCTCCCTGCCATGGACTGAGGAGCCCGGAACCTCTCTGAATGTTGGGAAAAGCCCCGAAGCATCTTTTAGATGAGAACAGCTGGTTCCGATAAAATGAGGCCCCGGAGGCTCCGGGAGCCCGGCCCCAGCCTGAGCAGGGGGTCTGGTCCTGGCACGTGATCACCTGACCAACCCCACTATTAACCCCTTCATAGAGCTAAAGAGAACCATCCTTAGCTCCTCCCCCAGAAATGAGCCTCTCAGGGACCCCCCCTAAGAAATAAAAGCAGTTCCAGGACGACTCCCACTTTGGAGCCAGAGCACTCAAACCCTGAAGGCCAGAATCCCAACTGAGCTTGTGTGGTTTTCCAAAGAGCCCTCAGCAGCCTTGGGAACCGGCAAAGATGCCCGCCAGAAAAGGCAAGGTGCCCACTAAGATATTCCTGGAAAACTATGCCCCCCAATAGTGGTAATGGAGGGCACCTCAGTCCAGCCAGCCTTGGAAGGCCAGGGCAAAGGAAGGAGGGGCCGTTCCTGCCACGTTCCAGCGTGTGCCCACAAGGAGCGCCCAGGCCGCCGGAGGTCTCCTGCACTCGATAAACCCTTTCTGCTTCCTCTTTGGCAGGACCCAGGCTGGGGCCTAATGCAGGCAGATGAGGAGGGGGCGACATCGCAGCGCCGCCTCCCAGACTCCTCCAGCTTGGGCCGGCCAGCTAGGGAACACTTAAGTGGAGAATCCCCAAAAGGGGGAAAGGGCACCTTCGAGGCTTTCTGGTGGGTCCCCCCTTTCGGGACTCTGTGACAACTACTGCCCCATTTCAGGCCATCCCTCTGGGATCTATCACCTCCCCAACCGCTTTTCAGAAGCAGGACCCCTGCCGGCCGAGGACTCACAGGACTTGGGACGTTCTTATGGGAAGGGTGAAGGGCAGAATCAAGCCACAGCTCTGAGCCCCCTCCAAGATGGAGAAGTGGGGCAAGGGCCCGCCAAGGGCTCCCCGGCCAACCATGACCCCTTCCACGGCCAAACCCACAAGGAGCGACTTCCCCATCCCGAAGGTGATGAAGGCCACCCCTTTTCTCTCTTTTCATCCTTGAGATCTTTTCCTTCAGATCCCACATATCTGGGAGGAGACGGGAGCAACCCAAGAACTGACTGCCACCCCCAGGGATCAAGGTCCAAACCACCGCAGAGGGCAGGGGAAATGGCTGGTTTGGGGAAAGGGAGGGTGTTTCAAGGGGTGCAGCTTTTAAATTTGAGGGGGAAAGCCATATACTGAGGCAAGGGATTAAAAAACAAGTGTTACCCTAAGTGCCAAGTGCCCACCTAAAGACCCCAGGGTCAAAGTTCTCTGCTCTGGCTGAGGGCCGGATCAGGGTCCCTGAAGCCGAGTGAACGGCAGGCCCAAGAACACTCTTGGAGGTCATTTCACAAATGGTGGGGTGCCAGCATTCTCAAAGCCCTGGCCAGGCCCTCTTCCTGGAGCCAGGTGGGGAGACCCCCCCCAGCTCTTCCAAGGGGCGTCTCTCAGCTTTCGGGGCCGGCAGGAGCCCATGTAAGGGCCAGAAGCTCTCCAATGTGGCAGAGTGCCCTTCTCCCCCGCTCGGAAGAACTAGAGCCCTTTACAGAGCCACAACCAACACCTGCCACATCCGGTTGTCCATGATGGACAGAGGGCTCTGGAACCATGACCAAACTCCGCTCCCTACCACGTCCTAGGTCCCCTTAAACAACCAAGGCCTCCTGTGAGGGCCGGGACTTTCTCTGCTTCTCTGGGGCACAGCTCCCCATCCTGCTAAGAGAAGGGGGTGTCAGGAATCTCTTGAGACCCCACCCCGCCTGTCTTTGCTCCTTCCCTCCTTTCTGAGGGGTGCCTCCTGCCACGGAAGGGATCTGACCTTCGGAAGCTCGGCCCCGGGGATCCCAGCCCGGGCAGGTTCTGAGGCTCCCCTCCATCAAGGACAGGAGTTTAGGGGGGTTTTGCCTTGTATTTCTTGAAGACCATTTACCAAGCTGGAGCAGGATGGTGTCTTTCCTGCACTGGTGGAGGGAACAGCCCCAGCAAGGAAATCAGGGAAGGCTTGACAAGTTACCCAGAACTACTTGCTCCCAGGAGACGGGGAAGGCACTGGAGCCCCTGAAGGCCCGGAGCAGAGAAGCCCTGGCTGTGCACGGGGGGCAGGGAGGCAGAAACGGGGATGTGTCGCCCTTGCCCCCATCAGCCCCTAATGCGGGGACATACAGCTGGCAGCAAGGGCCCCGTGGAGCTCATCTGGGAATGGGGAAGATGCCCGGGGGGTGGGTTGGGGCTCCCCCTCCGGCACTCCCTCCTCAGGGCCAGGCTCCCAGTGTTAGATCTAGGAAGCTTCCCGAGGCTGCCCGTCCGAGTCTGGGCTCCCTTCACGGCAGGGAAGTCGGTCCTAGATGTACCACCGCCCAGGGGTCCCGCACGAGGGAGAGTAAGCCGAAGTCCCTTACACTGCCGCGCTTTGCCAGAGAGTCGCCGCAGTCTGCTGGCAAAGTCCGCTTGCTGGACCTTTTCTGCTCATGTTCCACTGCAGCTTCCATTATAGGCTCAAGCCTCGTCTGGACAAACACCAAAGAGGGGGGTCAGAACACGAGCCACGTCGCTGGCTCTCTCCGGGGGGGGGGGCCCTCGGGAAGCCCGGTGGCCACCCCCAGGGCCGGCCCTCCGCCCCGGGCAACTGGCCCCCCGTTACCTCGCTGAGGATGGTAGTGTTGTAGGAAGGCTGGTACTTCTCCCTCTCGGCGGCCGTCCGCTTCTCCAGCTTTTCTCGGTCGGTTTTCATTCTTCTGTCTGCTCCTTTAGGCTAAAAGTAAAAAGCAATCACTGAACCCGCAGAGCGGGGGCCAAGAGGCAGGCTCCCCGCGCCGCCCCCCACTCCCGCCACGGGCCCAGAGCCGGCCCTGGGGAAGACCTGCTGCGTCCCTTACCTTAAAGACTTTGATCTGGCAGCTGGCCGAGTGCAGGTGGTCGGTGTAGTCGCCGAGCTCGTTCTGCTTAAAGGTGTCCACCTGAACTCTGAAAGGAACCCCCTTCTCGCCGCCATGTTTGCGTGGAGTGAACTCGGTGCTGATGCAATGCACCTGCAAAGCCAGGAAGCCCGTCAAGCCTCTGAGCCCCCCTGCCCTTTGCCCCAACGGCCCCCTCCTCCCTCCCCATCCGAGTCAGCCTCCCCCAGCCCCACCGGACCACTGTGGAGCGCCCCTCCGTCTGAAGCCTGCCCTCCCCCATGGCCTGCTTTGTTCCTGCCTCCCGAACAGAGTTCATGCTGCTTCCAAGGAGCCTACTGAGATTCTAGCGGCCCTGGAAGGTTCCCTTGGAGGCTCATCTCCTTGTTGGCCCCCTGACAGGGCTCCCCCAGGCTCGGGCCTCCGCCCCCATGGCTCGGCCTCCTCCCACACACTCCCGGGTCTCTGGAGCCAGAGTCTTTGGGGTCTACCACACTTCACACTAAGGCTCCCCCCGTAACATTCTCCTGGTGGGCACGTCACCTGGGAAGGCGCCTCGCAAGCCCTGGCCACTCTAGAAGCGCGACTTCTGCCCTAGCCTATGAGGAAAGCTCAAACTAAGCAGGAAGCTTGCCTCCTACCCCCTACTGAGGAAAGCGAGCAAGATTTAAGAATGAGCAGCTCTGGAAAAACAAAGCAAGCGGTTCATGTCGCCGGCCGCCGAGCCAAACCTCGCCGTACGAGGAAAAGAGAAGCGGCCCCGATCTAAGGGAATCGCTCTGAATCCCACGGACGCGGCGCGCCGTCTCAAATGGCGGCATCAGGACACTTCCACGATGCAAAAGCGCCGCACCTGAATAAACGCCGACGTGGGCCTGGTGGGGTCCCAGAGAAACTCCACGGCATTTAATTGGTCTGGGTTTGTCTTTACGTCAGTGACTCCGACGGACATCGGGATGTCTGCATGGTTTAAGAGAAAGGGCCGGGGAGTTACCATCTTGGGTTTCGGAACAAAACCTCAAAACCAGCTCCTCCGGGTTCGAGAATCTCCTAACTGGGGCAGCAGCGGGATGGCGCAATGGCTACAGCGCCAGCCCTGGAGGCAGAACCACCCGAGGTCAAATGGGGCCTCAGACACCTGACCCCGACTGCCTCTCCCCCACAAGGAAATACAATTCTGCTAGCTCTGACACCGGAGCTCATGGCCAAGCTCTCCTCCCTCGGGGATGCTGCCGGGCCAATGGAGGTCCCACCCGGGAGCAGCCGCCTCCTCCTACAGGTGAACTGGCCCTGGGGGTGGGGGTCCCACGCACCGAGATCAAGCAGCCGGTCTCCAGGGCGGTTCCACTTCCAGCCTTCCAGCTGCTGGTGCTCCGTGTACTGAAGCCGCCGGTCGTGGAACACGACCCGGATGGTGCTCTGCGGGGACAAGGAAGAAAGGCTCGTGCTCCACAGGCGGCCGTGGCAGCCTCCTCCCCAGGAGCACTCCGACTTCTTGCTGCTAACACACGCCTAGGACCTAAGAGCAGCAGCAAGTCTTTCTGGGCCTGCAGCCACACGAGGGCAGGGGGCTCCCTGCCGTGGGCACGTCCGAGGGCAGCCGGGCACCAGAAAACCCGTCCCTTCCTTTGGTGCTCATCCTAAGTCCTTCACAACCGAGCTACAAGAGCCCTTGCCTATCTAGCACGGCCCTCCCCCAACGCAGAAGGGGCAGGACCCTCGGCAGAGGTCCAAGTCACTAAGGGCGGGCTGGGGGTGTCTCTCCTCAAGCCCAAACAGAAGAAAGGGCCTGCACCGCACTACCTCGGGTCTCCTGACTCACCCTCTTTATGGAGGAGAACGCTCTGGCCCAGAGAAGGGACAGGACTTTACCTGAGGTGACCCTGGGAGCCAGGAGCAGATGCAAGACTGAAATTACCCCCAAAGAGAACTTCCTTCTTAACCTGCTACAGGGCAGTCATTCCACGGTGACGTGCAGAGTGCCATCCCCCTAATCTCCCTTTAAGCTCAAGACATGGTCCTGAGAGCCCCCGAGGGCCTAGCACAGAGCACCCTGTCTGGGGGAGCTTTGCCAGAGTTGCCGCTCTGCACACTCGCTCCAAAAAGCTCCTACAGAGGAACTACCTCCTGGGGGGGGGGTTGGTGTTCCCAGCAGATTGCCGGCTGTGTCGGATGCCCACCCTGCCTGCCTCCACCTCCTGTCAGCCCGAGGAGCCCTTTCTACCAGCGTGGGCCCCAGGGTCCGGCTCTGGACAGCCTGTGTCTCCTGCTGCGTTCTCCACCCGACTCACTTGAAGAAAAGGGTTCCACAAACGCCCTTTACCCGCTATCCCATAAAGCAATGCCAGTGTTTACCTATTCCCTCGCAGGGACCCTTCCCTGAGCTTTTTGAAATGGGAGACAAACCCACTGACCCCAGCCAAGATTAAATCACGGGGACAATGCACCAAGTTCGGTGCCGAAGAGGACTACTACAGGAAAAAGCGTGTGAGGCAGCCAAGTGGAGAAGGCAGGAACCAAGGACTAGAATGGCGGGTCCCAGCTTAAGGGCCCAGAGGGCAGGTGCCAGTGGGCAGCCGGGTACAGAGCTCCGGGACGTCGTCTGTGTGGAGATGCTGTCAGCGGCCCAGGGCCATGGCTCACCTTCACCAACTTTCCACTGATCTCAGGCACATCTCCCACTTTCCGGTTGTCCAGCATCCGGATTTCATAGGACTGACCTGTTGCAAAGAGACGGCAGAGTTCTGTGCCGTTGCGCCAAAGCAGCCGTGTCCTGAGCACGGCTTCTCCCAGCCTCTGGGCCCGGGCCGGCCACCTCTTCCCACATGGTTCATTTAGGTGAAAGAAAAGGCTCCGACGCCCGTGCCCGCAGCAGCAGCCCCGCTTCTCTGCCCGATGGCATCCGTCCCACCCCCGATGGGGGCCCCGAGCCCCATTCCTGCTCTGCCTCCCCCCCAAGCTGCTATTAGCTCTCTGCTCCCTTCCCAAAGAGGAGCGACATCGAAGCCTGACCACCCAGAGCAGGAGGGCACGGCTGTTCCAAGTCACCCCAAATCTGGCTACGACCTCCATCAGAAACCAGGGTCACCGACAGCCCCACACCCAGGCTCAGAGGGCCTGCATCCCAGGGGCACGAGCTGCTTCTCTGCCTGCCTGCTACCGAGCTAAGCCCTGAGGGGCTCCACAGCCCCAGCAAGGGGGTGGCGTCCTGGCCTTCCAAACATGCCAAGGGAGAGCACTGATCCTGACCACATAGGCCCAGGCTGCTGGAAAACACAGATCAAGCTGGCAGGGAGCCCGGGACGAGACCACCCCAGCCTGGTGACCCACTTGGGCAGCCAGTGGACGGTGGGAGCCCCCCCCCGAGGCTGAGACTCGGAAGAAGGGAAGCGTGGGGGTGGAGACAACGTGAGGGCGGGACAGGGTGAAGGGCTGTGGCCAACTTGTTCCCAAGGAGCCCAATGGAAGGCGCCAGGAGCCGGCAGTGGGAGGGAGGGGGGAGGGCGAGGTGGAGAAACACAGGGGCAGGGGTCTATTACATCATCCGTGGGGAGCTCCAGGCTCAGGATGGAGGCCAACGGCAGAGATGGGAAGGGGGGGCTGATGGAGGGGATCCAGGACCAGGCCACAAGCAGAATGGAAACCAAGCGGAGCCTCAGAACACCTGGGGAGCTCGCGCCTCCCCCTCAGGCACAAGGCAACTTTTTCTTTTTTTAAGGGAGAGGAGAATACTATTCAAGAGATGGCATTAAAAATAACCCCTAAAAATGAGATGGAAAATCTGGGAACCGGGGCAGCCCCGTGCCCAGAGCCGGTCCCACATCCTTTGGACCCTGCGGTGATTTGGGCCAATTCCGATGGACTAATGAAGGGGAGCCATCCGCATCCGGGGGGGGGGGGGGGGGGGCAGGGGGAGGAAAACTTGGAGCACAAAGTTTGGCAGAGATGAACGTCCAAAACTCTCACGATGTCTTTTGGAAAACCAAAAAGCAACTCAACAAAAGGTATTCCTGAATTCCCGGGGGACTGCCGGCAGCTCCAAACGGGGGGCTGGCCAGGCGGACCTCACAGAAAGGCCGAGCCCCTTGGTCTCGCCCCCAGGTGTCTCCCAGGGACCGCCTCTTTTCTCCAGGTAGGCAAGGCAGCCTAGAGCAGAGAGCCTGGCGTGCCCTCTGTGCCAAGTGAGAGCCAGGGAAGGACGAGCCGGCCTCATCTAACACCTGGCAGGCCGAAGGCAGGCTGCCCGGGCAGGGGAGGGGGCCCTCTTCTGCTCATCATCACTGAGCTTTTCTCTAACGTGACCCCTGGGGAAGCAGCTTGACTGTACAAGTAGCCCAGCCCGGAACTCTTCAGACCGAGCCTCCACCAGCAGACCCAGACTGAGCAGAGTCCTCCAGGACACCCCACGTGCATGGCAGCAGGTTCCAGGCCCCCCACGGGCCTGACAAGATTAGCCACAGCGAGTGGATGGTTTGGAGACAGAGAAGCTTATGGGGAGTTCCGTCAAGAAAGCAGACACAGGAACTACCTTAAAGCCAACGGGAAGAATGACACCCCAAAAAAGAAGGCCCAGAACTACAGGGAAGGAGCCCAGAGGGGAGGAGGTCCCAAGCACGGCAAGGCCTCTTAGGGAGCCCCCGTCAGTCACGCCGGCTATTTTTTCTTTAAAGAATTCTACTTGTCACATAGAACAATCAACAGGGAAATTACAGTGATACACGCCAAGAAAACTTTCTTTTTAAAGGGGAAAAAGCCCATTTGGGCTAATCTTTGAAGACAAGCACCCATCAAACCAAAGATTTTGTAAGAGAAAAAAGGCAGTTTTCCTCCCGGAGTTGCCCATGACCCAGCAGGCCCCGCCGCCCCACGCCAGCTCCTCCCCACAGGCCTTGCCAGCCTTGTCCTACCTTGGTTCAGATAAGTGAGACTCTCGTCGTGCAGCTTGACCGCAGGAGACGTCGCAGCACACAGGATGTACTGAAAGGGCGGCTGTTTGGGGTCACTCTCCAATGGGAGACCAGGCACTTGCTCCTTGAAAATGGGGAGGGCCAACACATCGCTGGAAAGAAAAGCATCAGGCCCATCAGGGACGCCGAGTTCTGAGCTCTGAACGGGAGCAGAACCGGCTCCACCAGGACTTCCTCACAGGAAACAACCACGTGGCTCCCAGACCAATTAGAGGTGCCCAAGTCCCAAGAACCCGACGGTCTCACGCGCGCACACACACACACACACAATGACACTTTCCTCGGTGCTGCTGACAGGAGAGAGGGGTCCCTCAAGACAAAGGCATTAGTTTTGTCAGAGAACAAGAGAAGGATTTCAGATGCAGCAGTGAGTGCCCAGTTCTTGACCAGGGATGGAGGGCATCCAATAAGAACTGGGATCTTCTCAAGACCAGAGAGAAGAGGAAGTCTCCCTCTGACACTTCCCCCCTTTATTTGTGTTGAGCGATCAGCCTGAAAGGAGTGCACCAAAATCTTATCATTGGCTGCAAAAGGTTCCAGGACCCCAGATTCAAGGCAGGGAACATAAATACTGGGCTACGAGTAGGGAAGATCTGCATTCAAGTCCAGCCCCAGCCACTTACTAGCTAGGTAGCTAACTCCTGTTTGCCTCAGTTCCCTCATCTGTAAAATGGGGATCATAACACTTCCTATACCTCCTAGGGATGTCATGAGGATCAAATGAGATGATAATTGTAAAGCCCTTAGCGTAGTGCTCAGCACACAGTAGGAACAACAGAAGTGTTACTGGTTCTGTTGTTCGACTGGGTCTGACTCTGTAACCCTGTGTCCACTGGGTTTTCTTGGCAAAGACACTGAGTAGTCTGTATTTCCTTCTCTGGTGAATTAAGGCAAATAGGTTTACGTGGCTTGCCCAAGGTCACACAGCTAATAAATCTGAGGCTGGATTTGACCCCAGGCCCAGTGCTCTCCTCCCTGAACCACCTGGCTACCCCGGTGCAAATGTCAGTTTTCAGTATTAATAAATGGTTCAGACAAGATTCAAACTCAGGCCTTTCAAATTCCAAATGCAGGATTTTCCCCACTAATGAATGCCTCAAATCCCTTTCCTCGGACATGCTATTTCTGCTGGGCTCCTGAAATGTCACTGCTGACTCCCCTCCACGGGACATTAGCTTAGAAGCTCCCTCTACTTCTGAGCTACCCATGCCCTCCTTGCTTGTGGCTCTGCTTCCAATAGGCTACATCTTCCCAGAATATCCACTGAAGAAGCAAGCCCAGGCCAATCGTGCTCTCTTGTTGACCACTGCGCCATCCCACCTGCTTTATGTGAACAGGCTTCTTTCTACTTGGCGTCACCAGTGTCCCTGCCACCTCCCGGGGCTGCCTCCCCCTGCAGGACCCTCCTAAGTATCCAAAACTCTAAGGCGGGTGAGCAGGCCCCTTAGGGCCACCTTCTGTGGGTGTCCAATACAGCTTTTTTCAGATGGCCGACCCATCCGGATATCCTTGCCCTGTGGAAATCTATGAACCAGAAAAGCCTCTAGTCTAAGGAATCCAAAAAGACACAGAAGCCCCACCAAAGCAGGAATGGATTATCCACTGCACTTCCAGGAAAAAGTGGAAGATGAATTCCAGAACCAAAATAAAATCGATCAAAGGGAAGAACTTCAACCCAAGTTATTCTTTAAATTTCTTCTGGGCAGGGGGGCACTACGTTTACTCAAATGTACTATTAAAAAAAAGTCATTTAACTACCAATAAGAAAAGTTAACTGGAGAAACAGATAACTAGCAACAGTAGGAGATCTTAACGCATGCCTTTTAGACTCAGACAAACCCAACCAAGAAATAAAAAACAAAAAGTTACGGACCTAAACAGAACTTTTAAAAATGAGAGATGACAGATCTCTGAAGATCACTAAATGAATACAGAAAAAAAATTGCTTATGAATAAGCTATATATGACTATGACCCCTTTACAAAAACTGACCCTATACTGGACCACCCCACACACACACACACAAAATGTGGAAACTCAGATCTACTAAACACATCATTTACTGATTAAAATACAATAAAAACATTTTGAAGAAAAAAATCCCAGTGAAGTTAGAGACTAAATAACAATTCTAAAGAACTGGCTGATCAATGAACAAATTACATACATAACAGAAAATGACAGCAATGAGACAATATAACAAACCTTATGGGATATACCTAAGGCACTTCTAAAGGGAAATCCCTAAAAAAACTTTCATCTATCAAGAGCTAAATTAGTGAATTAAATTTACAACTTTAAAACATTGAGCAAATTAAAAAATATCCAATTAAATAGGAACTTGTTAAAAAAAAATAAACAAACTAATACCTAACCAAACTGTAAAAAGGAGAAAAATTGTATTTGAAAACCAATTTTATGAAAAATGAAAAAGCAGAACTTACAACAATTGAAAGAGAAATTTAGAAAATCATTAGAAACTGCTTTGCTCAATCATTTGCTAACAAAATTTAAGGATAGTAACAATGAGGTGACAGGTCAAGTTGGGTGGTTCAATGTACACAGCACAAAACCTGGAGCCAGAAAGACCTGAATTCAAACCCAGCCTCAGACACTTAACTAGCCATATGACCCTAGGCAAATCATTTAACCTGTCTGCCTCAGTTGCCCCATTTACAAATGGGGATAGTAGCACCCACCTCCTATGATAGTTGTGAGGATCAAATGGATAATATTTTTAAAGCACTTGGTACATAGTAGGCACCTAATATATGCTTGTTTTCCTCTCTCATTCATTATCACGAAAGCTAGAAATGCTCTAGCAATAAGAGAAGAAAAATTGAGAGAATACAACACAAGCAAAGAGAAACATAATTATCACTTTCTCTAAACAAGATGATGTACTTCTTGCTATTCAGTTGTTTTCAGTTGTGTCTGACTCTCTGTGGTCCTACTTGGGGACCTGTAGGCAGAGATACTATTTTACAGCTTTACAGGTAAGGAAACTTAGGGAAACAAGGCTAAGTGCACAGGATCATGCAGTTAAATTATCTGAGCCCAGATTTGAACTCAGGAAGTTAAATCTTCTTGCCTCCAGGTCCTACACTCTACTATGTTTTCCTGATGCACTTAGAGAACCCTAGGGAGTCAACTAAAAATTACTTTTTTAATTATAACACCACCAGCAAAGTTGAAAGATATGAAACAAACCCACATATGTGAGCATTCCTCCATATAAGCAAAAAAATCCAGCATGAAGGACAGCTAGGAAGAGAAATTCCATTCAAAATTACTCCAAAACTTATTATGAAAATGCTATCCACCTCCAGAGAAAGTACTGAAGGAAATCTAAATGAGTTCCAAATTTTTCTCCCTCTCTTCCCCCTGCCCCAAGACGGCAAACAATCTGACATAAGTTAAGCATGTGCAATACTCTGAAACATTTTCATATTCATCATGAGACATTTTTTAACTTTATTATTCTTGACTTTTTTGGTCTACATCTTTATTTTTTTAGCAACATAGCTAATATAAAAGTGTTTTACATGCCTGCATATGTGTAATCTATATCAAACTGTTTGGCATTTAGACTTCAAAAAAATGTTTAAATGTAAAAAAAATCTTTGTTTATATAAAATTGGGTAAAAAAATTAAATGCTTTAAAAAAAAATCACCCCCAAAGCTAGAAAAAATGTGTTAAGTGTTTCTTTGAAAATTCACCTAGAGACCATATGAATTTAAATTTAACTATAAGACAATACATACAGGAATAGACCCAAGTAATTTAAAAAAAACAGTACATGCTCTGGGCTATAGAGAGCAAGTCAATACTGAGTGTCCCAAAGTCTCAGTGTAATGTTAATAGCTAAAAACTGCAGGCTTTTTAGACACTTGGTATAATAAAATGACAATACAACCCAAACTAATGTATTTATTCCAGCTACACCAATTAAACTCCCAAAGAATGTTTTATAGAACTAGAAACCAAACCAAACCAAATTCACATGGAAGAACCAAAGTCAAGAAAAAAAAGGGTCTAACAAAATCAGATCTCAAACCGGAAATGACTTATTGTAGGCTTAAAAAGATAATCAGTCCATAAATGTTTACTAAGCACTTACTAGGTACTAGAGTCTCCCCTTCCCTCAGGGAGTTCATAAGTAATGGAGGGGGCATTTAAGCAAACACACAATACATACAGAATACCTGAGAAGAAAAGCCCTGGCCTTAAGAGAGGTTAGGGAAGGCTACAGGTACAGGATGGAGTTTCTGGGGGAACTTAAAAGGGAGGGGGCTCCAGGCTCAGAAACAGCCCAAGAAAATGCCCAGGGGCAAAAGAGGGAGCAGCCAGAAGGCTGGGTCACTGGATGGAAGAGGATGTGGGGGGGAGTGAGGGGTCTAAGACAGAAAAAGTGGGAGGGGGCAGGTTACCTGGGGCTTTCAGGTCAGCAGATCCTGGAAATGACAGGGAATCGCTGAAGTTTGCTGGGTGGAGAGAAGGGGGAGGGTATGGCCGACAGGCACTTTGCAAGCAGCTATGGCCACCGTCCAGGCTGAGGGGCAGCCCAGGAGAAGCGAGGGTTCACTTGAGAGATGGGGCAAAGATGTACAGCAGGGGAGGGGGATACGGGGGAGTGAGGAGTCCAGGGGGAGTCCAGGTGGGAGCCTGGGCATCCAGGATGAAGGTGACCCATGCTACAGGAAACCTGGGAGAGAAGGGGGGCTTATGAGTTCTGTTTGGGGATGCTGAATGTTTACTGGACACCCGCCCCAGAATCAGAAAGCGAGAGTGAGACCCGATGAAGGTAGAGTAAGGGGCGCCTAGGGTCTACCCGGCATTAGAGGGCATGATCTGGAGGAGGGTGAGATAGGGAGGAGGGGCTGAGTGACCCAGAGCCCCCAGAGAGGCTGGGGATCCATGAAACCTTTGGAAGAACAGTTTGGGTGGAAGGTGGCCGAGGCACTTCCACCCCGGAGGGGACAAAGGAAGGCAGCAAGGTTCCTTGGGGCGGGGTTGGCGGCAGGAGAAAAGAGCAAAAAGCCAGGGTGGGGATGAGGGAGGGGGCAGTGACAGGAGAACCCTCCATGCTGGGAGACCAGAAGGGGAGAAGGGGAGCTCAAGGTCCAGCGTGGCCACTTTTTCTGTAAAATGCCAGGACCATCAGAGGAAGCCGTCGGGTTTACCCGGATCCAGGTTTCAGCTCAGGGCTGGACAGAGCTTCTAATAGGGGAAGAGCCATTATTTGAAAAAACTGCTAGGAAAAACAAATGCCCCCTGGCAGAAATTCAGCTCAGATTAATCTCTTCCAAAAACCAGGGTCCGAATGGCCAAAGTCGAAATCAAACAACCAAACTAGAGAAGGAAAGGACCCAGACGGGACACGCCTTTGGCGGGATAAACGCCCGAATCGAACCTAACAAAAATGGGCGACGATTTTCGACCGCGCTTCTCGATCGGCTTTCATCCTACATGATCACATAAGGCAGAGAAGGGGCCGACTCCGGCGACCAAGTCTGCGACATCCTCTCACAAACCGCCCAAGAGGTGCAACAGCGCCTCCCGCCATTAAGGGGGACCGCCGCTCTCCATCCGCACAAAGGAGAGGCGGCGGCGGCGGCGGCAATGGAGGACCACAAGCTTGGGGCGGGGTCGGGGCTCTGCACAAAGCCCCCTGGGGCTCGGTCTAACATGGACGCTCCTGCAGTCCGCCGCCGCCGCCATGTTGCCGCAGTGCGAGGGAGGGGGAGAAGGGGAGACGGGAGGGGGGGGCCGCAGCAGTGGGGGGAAAGGGGAGGAGGCGGGGAGCCGCCGCAGTGGAGGGAGAGGGGCGGGGGAGCAGCCGCAGTGGGGGGAGAGGGGCGGGGGAGCAGCCGCATTGCGGGGAGAGGGGCGAGGGAGCAGCCGCAGTGGGGACGGCAATGCGGAGGTGCGAGATTGCACTCCGCGCGGACACCCGATCCCCTTAACGGGGTTTAATGTCGGCCGAGGAAGGGGCGGCATATCCAAAATATCGACTACAATAAAACCGGACAAGGATCCGCGGCTCCCTTTCCCTTCGTTTTTCCCCCATTACCCCCCCCCCCCCCGCCCTGCACCAGCTCCAGCGCTCACCAAGGCGGTCGCCATGACGATCACCAAGGCGGTCACCATGGCGATCTCCATGGCGGTCACCATGGCAACGTGGGGAAAGAAGGGTGGGCATCAGGTGACTCAGCGCGGATAACCGAGGGGTCCCGCACAAAATGGGGTCAGGAAGACATCTCCCGCCACGCCGCCTCCCACCCAGCCTCGCCCAAACCCCCCAGCTTCCACACTAGCCGCAGGAACGCCATAAAAGCACCTCACACAGTAGGCGCCTCCTCGGACATTCGCCCGCCCGCCATCCCTCCGTCCCACGTGACCGACCAGACCCTGCAGTACGGAGGGCGGGGCCAGCTGCAGGGTCCCCCATCCCCCCCCAGCTCCCGCCCCAGCTCCCGCCCAGCAGGGGGTAGGGTGGGGGAAGAGGTAAAATAGGTGGGGCCGGCCCCGCCCCAAGGCCCAGGCCGCACCTCATGCTGTAGGCGGCTGCGCCCAGCTCCTGCCCGATGCCCGCCAGGCTGGCGTCGAAGTCATGCACCAGGCCCGCCTCCACCGCCTCGTCCATCTTCAGCACCCAGGCCATGGCGACAGTGACGACGGGGACGGAGATTGATCAGTGGGGCCAGGAGGAGCCCGGACGGGAGCCGAGGCCGAGATCGAGGCCCGAGCGCGGTGGCAGAGAAGCCCCCAGCCCGCGGGCCGCAGCCCCGTTCATGCCGCCCGCC
>JAJPUD010017421.1:0-31351 GCA_023553655.1 Myrmecobius fasciatus | reverse complement strand
TCACTCAGGACAAGTACTCACAAGGTGGTCAAAAAAAAGTGATACAACGATACTCTCAAGGTCTTTCTTAAGAACTTTAGAATTGATTGTGTGACATGACTTACTGATACAGAACCACTTAGCATAGGGTGCCCTCATCAGAGAAGGTGCTGTGCTCAGAGCAAAGTAGAATTCAAGTAGCTCAAAAGAAATGTGAGGTGCACAAAGTTAGAAAAGCCACTCCAAATGTTCACATGGACTATTTGTGCCTGGCCAGTGGCAGAGCATTCCAAGCTAGTATGATCAGCCACAATTGGACACACTGTGACTTGACTCTAACATAGTGATATCATTTTGGTCCTATTTGAGATCATTTTGGTCCTCTTTGAGAATGAAGGACAACTACCAACCAACTAATACTATAAATGTTCTCTAATGTTATTTGTAATATCTATCTATATATATCTAAAACATTATCTAATATCATGTTAATATGCATATACATATGTGTAAAATACTAATAATCCTCTCTGATTGCAAAGAAAGTGGTGAACTGAATTGGTAGAGGAAGTTCCTTAACTGGTTGTGACAAAACCCATACTGAAAAAATAATTCTAGGTCTGGCCAAAAAGAAAAAAAAAATCTCTGAACACTACTGTCTAATGGTCTTATGGTAAATGGAGTATCAATCTTATATGGTATCAGGGCTGTTTCCTAGCACCACTTCTTTTTCAGTCTGTATCTTAACTTGGAAGAACTATAGGTTAATTGGATGCCTGTCTTCCTACTGAAGAAAACAAGATAAGCAATCCGTTTCATTCTGACAATGTTTTTGACCAAAAGCTATCTTAAGAAGCTTAGATATTTTAATTAATTGGCTATTATCTAACTCCTATTACAGGAGTAATTTTCCTATTAGGAAAGCTAAAATTGTTGTATTTGCTGGGCATTAACAAACATCTGCATGGTTAATCTTTCATCACCCAACAGGATATTTAATTCAGTAATCTGTGGGCACATTTTGCAACAAACTCATCCTATAAGCCTATCAGAGTTCACTTTTTAGAATCAGTATAGGGCAATATTGAACTTTTTTTATGGACTAGGCTGTCATCTAGTAATACCTCCCCTAAAAATGTTTGGCTAAAATTTTTTTTTTCTTTCCTGTTCTACAGCTGTGGTCTCCAAACAATTGTGATCATGCACTCCTATCAATTATAGCTGTATCTATATATCTTAATCCATATCTATTTATCTAATCTATGTATATGACCCAAAGGGGAAAAAAACCCTTTAAGTGCTATTACCTAATGGTCTTATGGTAAATGGAACCTCAATCTTATGTGGTATTAAAGAGTGTTATGTGTGTACATACATATATATTTGCATACATGTGTGTATGTATGTATATAGTATGTGTTACATATGTGATATGTGTATGTGTGTTTCTTTTGGTATTTTAAGAATAAAAGAGAGGGGAAATTTTCCCAGTGGCACCTGCATAACTGTTGCTGGAGGTGCACAGGTTGGAGTTAGGTTATAATTGCCCTGAGAGGTCAATGACTAACTAAAAAAGGGAGGGCTGAGAGACAGCAGTAGGAGGGTGGTGTGGTAGGTTATGGAGGCTATAAAGGCTGGATTTGGGTTGGAGACAAATGTCATAATTGGCCAAGAGGTTAATGACCCTCTCCTTGGGGTCATGACATGGCAAACTCCACTTTCTGTTTTGGTGGGAAGGGTGAATCCAGTCACATACTGTCAAGGTCCTAATGACAAAAGTATAACAACAATAAGGGTATGCCATTGTTAGAAAAATGTCCCTGACCTAGGACACAGATGACACAGAGTCATCATTACCCAGACTCTCTAGTGTTCCTTCTCTGCACCCAAGACCACAGGCAATTCTCAGCCTGCACCAGCATAGATAGCTCCCTAGAGATACACACAATACAGAAAAACAGGGGCACCAGACTCCTGGAGCAATAAATACTGCTCTCCCACAAAAAAACCCCCAAACCCTGAAGCAAAACAAAACAAAAATGTAGTAGTTTCTTGGTTCTCCCTTCTTCTTGTGCTAATAGCTCTATAACTGCAGTGCCATAGGCTAGTTTACAAACACAATAGCCCAGAGATTCTTTGCTTTTGCTTATTGCTTCTCAGATTGGGGCAGAGGCTGATGAAATTCTTCATGATACTATCCATAATTGCTACTTTTTTTTCCTATCCCACAGTTTATCTGCCCTGACTTTCCTAATATAACAAAAAACACCAGTCTGACTCAAGCTCTTGCAGCAAAATGATAACCTTTCCCCCTTTCTATTCTGGAATCTGAAGGATATGTCTTTCACTTTAACGAATAAAACAGAATGTCTGCATGATAGGTACTTATGTAGAGAATTCAGTCGTGAAATGACTATGATTCAGCACCTGCCAAAGGCTCACTTAAGACATCTGATATTTGAGAGAGGCAGTCTGTCTAATAGACATGCCAACTAGCTGATCTTCTAGACTCTCAACATCTATGCCTGTATTAAATTAAATAATCAGAAAGCAAAGTATCTGGACCTCATGATGTCAGCTCGCTGAAGAAATGTCCTTCCTGACTTACAATGAAACATTATTTCCTCAGCCTTTTGAGATGGTATAACTTTAGAATCTTAATTTTTTAATTTTTTATTTAATTTTATTTAATTTCCAAACTTTAAAAAAAATTTCCAAAACTGCACATCTCATTCTACATATTAGTCCATTACCTTCTTTTCTATGAGGAATCGTGTAGTATTTTTCATCATCAGTTCTCTGGAATCATGACTGGACTACATTGATCAGGGGTCTGTATTTATAGTCTGAAGTTCTGGGATTAGGACTTACTATTACTTATGTGACCACGTGAATCTTAATTTCTCTGGTCTCAATTCACTTATAAAATGGGAGGCTTAAACTAGCTGATCTCTGATACCCCTTATATGAAACTTCCATGTGCCTCAAGCATGGAGAATCCCTAGGGCTCATTATCTCTGAAGTAGGTTACAATCTCTATTGGTGGAAGGAATTCCCATACTGCGAAGTCTTCCTAATAAATCACAGACTCTTTGAATATCTGCAAACACGCAAGACATTGTACTAAGTTCCAGAGACACCATGCTATGGGCTCTCAACACAGGACTCGTTTTAACTGTCCCATGTTGCTTTCCTAAGGTCATATATCCAGCAGTTGTGACATAGGATTTGAATCCAGATCTTTCTCTGATGCTTTACCTCTATACCACATTACTTCTTTGTCTTCTGAAGAGCTGATACTTTAAAGTGTTTATTGATTCATTGTATATCTCATCTTTTCTTCTGATAGAGGGAACTTTAAAAATCTATAAGAGAGCAGTGTAAATTAACACATAAAATTGCTAGTAACAGGAAGGCTGATATAACAGGAAGGAACTAGGTACCCAGAGTGAGGGGTAGAGGGATAGGGCATAGCAAAGATATGCAGTGGTGCTGCAGGTAAACTTTACCTGCCTCACATTTTTGCTCAGACCCAGCCCCACTGGGTCATAAAAATACACTCCCCCCCCCCCCCCCCGCCTTTTCCCTCCCTCTTCCAAGGCCTAAGTATAGGGTGGGGCAATTGGAGAGCTTTGCTCTCTGGCTTATATTTGTTGACCCAATTGTCCTCTGGGGGAAGTATTAAGAATAGTGTTAGTTTAGGGGGCAAACTGCAAGATTCTCTTCCCCCTCTTATTGGAGGACAGGTTTTTTTTTTAACATACTAATCTTAAACTCAGAAAATATATTTACTCAAGTGTTTCTGACCTTTATCAAACTCATCAAATCCAGCCAATCCTTTGTAAATATGAAACTGGCCCAGTATTCTAGGGATTTTCAAATGCCTCGTTTTCCTTTTAAAATTGGTGGTGTCCCTGGCTTAGACATTTAAATCCTATGCAAATAGTGATGGCAAAGGTATGAATCAGAAAAAATGCACTTTGAGTCCTGCTGGCCACTCCTTTCAGTATCTCCTTCTTTTTGAACATAGGCAAACAGAGAAGGAGCTCTCTATTTGCTTTCTCTGCTGAATATTTTAATGGTTTGTTCTGTCTGAGAAAACCTGCTGTTTAGCTAAAGTTGACACAAACCACAAGTGGACGTGTCAAAACAAGCCAGGGAGAGTTACTTTTGATGTGTTTTATTAAGATATCTGTGGTACTTTCCAATTACTTTATGCCAGAGAAGGTAGTTCTTCTCAAAAATGATTTCTTTTGAAAACCACCAAGTGCAACTTGACAGACCTTAAATATCATTTAAATATATCACAGGAGAAAAGTTCTAAGGCAGCGCAGTCCTGCTCCTGGCAAGAAGAAGAAAGAACAGGGAATTAGTACAGTTAGTTCAGTCACCTGAATTTCTGTGTGTGTGTGTGTGTGTGTGTGTGTGTGTGTGTGTGTGTGTGTGTGTATGTGTATGTGTGTACATGCATGTGTCTCTATGGGGACAGAGAGACAGAGAAATACAGGAAGATCAAGAGAGCATGCTAAGATCATAGATCTGAGAGCTAGAAGTTATCTTAGAGATGATTTTGGTCCAATCCCCTGCTGAGGCCTAGGAAAGGTAATTTTTGAGGAGAACTACCTTCATATCCCATTGGTAATAAGTAGCTGAGATTCAAAACTAGGTCTCTAAAGGTTAAATCTGTGCCCTCTCTAATACTTTTTACTGTCCTTCCAGTGTTTAAATGGCAGTGTCCAGCATCTCCACCAGCAATGTTTCTGGCCCTCTTTCTTCTCCATGAGGAGAATAATATTCTTCAGTTCAGACAGGTTTCACAGAATGTCAATGTTGGAGGAGTCCTCAGAGGGGTCCTCTTGGTACCTGAACAATAATAAAAGAATTCCCTCAGGATTGTGTTCCCAGTGCCCAGCAGAGAATGAGTGCTTGACAATCAATGTTGGTTGAGTTCAACTGAATTGGTCAGCCTGCCTTTGCTTGCATTTCTCTAGGGACATGGATCCACTGGAGAAGGAAATAGCAAATGGGGCAACTGAAACAACTCAACAACAAAAAGCCATAATGACAGGCTATGAAATAACTAGGACTCAGCATGACATAATGGCTAGAAATGTCTCTAAGGACATGCAAGCCTCCCTGGACAACTAGTTTCATTTTGGGACAGTTTGAAGTGTTAGGGAATTTTTTCCTCACAACTCTAAATTTCCCTCTTAATCAATTAATGATACTTTGACCTAAGGAAGCAAATTCATTCAGCTGAATCAGGGACAAAATGAAATACACAGGATGATATTTTCTATATGGCACCCTGCTGCCTCAGGAATGGTGTGATCCCCAACTCTGATCTCCTCAGACATTTCTCTGAAGGCCTCAATACTTTTGTAGGAGGATCAAATTTTGTTGTTGTTTTTACTGGTGTGATCTTGGTCAAGTCATCTTTGTCCCTTAGTTTCCTCATCTGTAAAATAAAGTGTTTAGGTGATTGCTGAGAGAACATTTGGCGCTAAAAATATGACCTTATGATTTCTTTTTCTCAAAGACAGCCTCTCTTCAAAAATCATTCTCCTCAGACTCTCTTGTTCTTCTACCCCCACACGTGTAAGTTAAATAATTCAAACTTTGTCCAGTAAAGCTCATTCAAATTGTAGTTGTTTTCAAAGTTTTTCAGAGAGAAATAAACTAATCTTCTTGGTCTCAAAAGGATTATGAGCTCATGATGCCAGTGAGAAAAGCAAAATTTCCTGGCATTAGTTTTTTTTAAAAAGTGACTTGAGATACACACACACACACACACACACACACACAGCATACCAAGAAGCAGCCCACAGAAACTAAGACAATGGGAATGAGAAATGTGTTCAGGATATATTGAAACTAGATGAAAGGCTTTCTGAACAAGGAGTAGAGTTTAAACTTGACTCTTAAGTGGGTGGGAAACCAATGATGGAGTCACTTAGAACCTACGCTTCTTAGAAGGTATAGTGACTGGGCTATATTTCAATTCACTTCAATTAAAAAAAAACCCAATAACCATTTATTAAGTGTCAATTATGTGCAAAGAGAGAAGCAGCCTGATAGAATAGATGGAGGGCCAACTTGGACTTAGGAAGCCCTGAATTCATGTTTTGCCCCTGACACATGCTAGCTATGTGACATTGGCTGAGTCTTCTGATTTCCAATGGACCAAATCTATGTTACAGGTTATGACCTATCAGAAAGCCAATAGAGGCAGTTTTCACATCACAAGTTTCCCATACTGATGAAATCCCAGGCCCAGAACTTGCCCTTGCCTACCCACCCCCAAATGGGTAAGTCATTCTGCTAAATACTTAGCTATATAATGGCAGAAACATTCATGCTATTTCTACTCTCAAGAAGCCTGCCCTTGAATGTGGGGTTGGAGTTAGAGGGGAGGCAAAGATAAGGTATGCATAGAGGTAACTATTAGAAGTTCAGTGGAGTCAGGAAGACCTGAGTTCAAATCCATCTTCAACCTTTCCTAGCTGTTTGACCCTGTGTAAGTCATTAACTTCAGATTGCTTGATAAAATGGATCTACTGGGAAGGAAATGGCAAATGGGGCAACTCAGCAACAAAAAGCCGTAATGACTAGGATTCAGCATGACATAATGGCTAGAAAGCTGGCCTTGAAACCAGGACCTGGGTTCAAGTCTCACTTTTGAGACAAACTGGCTATCACTTAACCTCAGAGCTTTGCCCAGTTCTCCAAGTTTCTTAAGTTGCAGAGAATATGCTGCTCCAAATTGGTGGAGGAGACTTCCTCACTGCAAGTTCTTTATACCAGTGAAATCACAGATTTAGTCCATATGCCTTAGAAAATGGTCAAGGGCCCAGGCAAGATAATACAGACTGGTCTCAGTAATTCAAGGAGCAGTTCTTCTAGTTGAATGAATCATTTAAGGGAGGTGTTGATACCTAGAACAATTCTATCAGGTTGCCTCTCACCAGTCCAGTTTGTGGAGAGCATAAAAGCATGTAAAACCAGCCTAGAACAGCATAGGACTCACCCTGAACCTGGGGTTGGAAGGTCTAGTTCTTGGGAAGTCATTTGAATGGAAATATATAGTTATATTCTTGGGCAAAATTGCGAGGTAATGCCCCCTCACCCCTCTTTCATAATAAAACTTTTTTTTTAATTTAGGGATACAGGGAATGTCAGAGAATCATATAATGTTAAATATTAAAGGCAACTTCAAATTCTCCCAGGCAGAAGTGAGCTCTGTCTTCTGGGTCTTTGTTAGCTCTAATTGTTAAGAAATTCTGACTTATATGGAGTCAATATCTGCCTCTGTAACTTCTACATCCTAATTTGTGTGGTAGAGATTTACATGGAATCTCATGTTCCCTATTCAAAGCATGAACAAAAAATGGAAGATGAGAAAATAATCTGTGGAACAATCATGTGCCTTCAAATATTTAGGGGATAAATAGGCTAATGTTTCCAGGTAAATGAAAGTACGGGTTCAGATGGGAATTAGCCAGAGGTATGTACAAAGACAGACCAAGAACATTAGACAGTCATATAACACATACCCACAGATACCATGCTAGCTCATGAGCTCATCACCTCTTTCTTGAATTGCAATATTGCAATAACCTTCCAGCCTCTTTGTCTCCAGCCTCTCTCTTGTCAACCCATCCCCTTCATGGCTGTCAAGTTGTTATTCCTAAAGCATAGGAGCTCCCATGTCCCTTTTCTGCTCAAGAATCATAGCATCACAGAGTCAAGAAATACCTGTGGCTTCCATTTACCTCTGGATAAAATATAAGCTCTTCTTTTGGCATTTAAAATCTGCTAGAAGTTGCCTGTAGCCTACCTTTCCAAGTTTATTACATGCTATTTTCCTTCATGCACTTAATGTTCCACTCAGACTAATCTTCTTGCTCTTTCCCATATATAATCCTACATGTCTCATTTCTGTGTCTTTGCCAAGGTTGATTTCTAGACCTGGAATGCATTCCTTATTTTACTTCTCACTATCTATATAGCATCTTTCAAAATTCAGCTCTAATACCTTGTCCTGCAGAAATAACCCATCGCTAGCTTGTTCCATCCCTGACACTATTTAGTTTAGTTTTTACACTTTATGTTCATGATTCTCCCATTCCTGATCCAATGAATATAAGATAGTGAAAGTAGGGACTGTCTGGTATTTTTCTTTGTATCACCAGTGCTTAGTATAGTACCTGGCACATAGCTGGCATTTCGTGAATACTTATTGAATGAATAAATACATGGCTCTCTGATTCTCTGGAGTCCCTCATTGAATTCTTCAGCACACCCTTTTTAGAGAGAGCCAAGTACTTTAAGTCATCTCAGCCCTCTTCTTCTTCTACCCCCTTTCATGTTAAAACTTATTTATCTTGTGTCCCATTGCTCCATGGCCCAGAATAGTGTCTGCAATTGATCTAATAAGCATTTCCAATAAGGTAAGATATATATATATATATATAGTTGATAATGCCAGATATGTTATCTCTTCCAGATAATCACCCCTGACAATAATACATCTTAGATTGTATTAGTTAGAAAGATGAGAGAGAGAACTGTGGTACTCTGTCCTAGTCAAATCATATTGTCGAGTATTTGTTCATTTTAGGATACTATGTTTTAAGATACCTTGACAGCCTGCAGTATGCCCAAAGGAGAATCATTAGAATGATAAGGGGACTTGAAACTATGAGTATTGAGGAAAGAACTGAGGGAGGCAGAGTCAAGATGGCAGAGTAATCTCTCTCACAAATAGCTCCAAATCCCTTTAAATAATAACTCTAAACAAATTTTAGAACATCAGAACACCCAAAAAGATGGAGTAGAACATTTTCCAGCTGAAGGCAACTTAGAAGCTCAGCAAGAAAGAAAAATTCCTGGATGAGAGACTCGGGACAGGGCATATCAGTGCAGCCCCAGACCTAACCCCAACCTCTAAATCAGCTGCAGTACTGGTGGCTTCCAGACCTTTCAGCCCAGAGTCACCAAAAAGGACCTAGAAGGTCAGCAGAAAAGGTCTGTGGAACCAGAGTAAGACCCCAGCATGAAATCCCAGTACAAGTCTGGCCCTAGCCCCAGCTCCAGCTTGGAAGCCAGCTTTAGCAAGGTGGAACCTCTGAAATAACTGGAGCTGTTTAGCCTTATGTGGTTAAGAATAAGGCAATAGTGTTTATTAAAATGCTTGAAATTTTATGACGAAAAAAGTATTGTAATTATTCTATTTGGTCTCAGAAGACAAAATTAGAATCAAGGGGTAGAAGTTACAAGGAGGCAGATGTTGACTCAATATAAGTCAGAATTTCTTAACAATTAGAACTACCTAATAACAAAATACACAGCTTTGAAAAAAAATCAGTTCAAATCCAACTATTATATAGAGCAATTTGGAACTCTACCTAAATAAATATGTAGCTTCTTTTTTCTAGTGGCAAAGAATTAGAAATCAAAGGGATGTTTATCAATTGAGTATTGGCTGAAAAATTTATAATATATGACTGTGATGGAATATTATTGTGTTATAAGAAATGATGAGCTAGATGCTTTCAGAAAAACCTGTAAAGTTTTACATAAATCGATGGAAAGTGAAATGAGTAGAACCAGGAACATAGCAAGAGAAATATTATGATATGATCACCTGTGGATGATATAGTTACTGTTAGCAATATAATGGTCCAAGACAACTCTGAAGGACTTATGATAAAAAAAAAAGTCCATTCTCAGAGAGAGACTAATGGGGTTTAAATACAGATTGAAGCATATTTTTAATATTCTCTTTATTTTTCTTGTGTTTTTATTTTGGTCTCTTTTCTTTCACAACATGACTAATATGGAAATATGTCTTGCATGACTACACATATGTAACATATAAGTTTGCTTGCCCCCTCAATGAGGGGATGTGGAGGAAGGGAGAAAATTTGCAACTCAGTTTTAAAAACAAATGTCGAAAATTGTTTTTACATGTAATTGGGGGGGGAAGTAAAATGTTAAGTTAACCAAAAGAATTATATTCCATTCCATATGAAAAAAAATCTGTTCATTTGTCACTGAAAATGTTCAGATGGAATTAATACTTGTCTGGGATATTGAAAGGATTCTTATATAAGGCAAGAGTATGGACCACGTGATCTCTCATAGGTTCCTTCCAAGATGGAGATTCTAGGATTCTATGAGTAAACAGAAAAAGAATTCAAAGAAAGGGAAAGGATGGAGAACCTAGAATGTCAGGGAAATTTAAATGAAAGAGATAGAAGCTTGAATTGTCTGGCAGAATGGACATTATTTGTATAAACAGAAAAATAAAAGTTTTCTTGTTGGGGACAGGGGAATGATGTAAGTGAAGGTAGGAAATTGGGAATGAGCAGGCTTGTTGAGATGAGGAGACATATGTAGCATAGGGAATATATAAGTGAGAAATAAAAGTGTATATGTAGGGATGAAGCTAGGTTGCAAAGAATCCTTCATCTCAGTTCCACAGGTTTTTTTTTTTTTTGGTGAAATCAGTAAACGTTTCTTAAAGTTGTGGTTGTTTCCTGGACATAGAAAACTGGAAATATCTTTTCATGGTCTGAGTCAGTCAATTAAAAACATTTACCAAGTGCCTACTATGTCTTTCCAGTGTCTCAAAGCAATTGGATTGGGACTCTCAATGAGTTTGACTTTGAATAGTAAAGTTTTTTAAGGGGAGAGTAAATGAATGCCAGAATTTAGAACTAGAGGGCACCTTAAAGATCATAAAGACCAGGGATCCTTAACTTGGGCCAGGTGGGGGTGGCAGTGGGAATTGTCCATGGGTACATTTCAGGAAGTCTGTAAATCTGAATGGCAAAATATTACATCTTTATTTTTGTTAACCCTGAACTTCTGAAATTGAACAATTTCATCAATTATTTAAAGACATTATTCTGAGAAGGGGTCCATAGGCTTAATCAGATTATTAAAGGAGTCTATGACAAAAAGGAGGTTAAGAACCCTTGACCTAGATCAATTCCTTTATTTTAGAAATGAGAAAATTTGCCCACAATTATATAACAATTACCAAGTAGTAGAGCTGGAATTTGAATTTAACTCTAAATCTTCTGCTTATTCCATTATACCCTAGACATATACAGATGTTGTCTAGAGATGAGATGGTGTAGTCTATGTAAAAAACAAAACAAAACAAAACATTGGCCCAGAAGAAAGGAGACCTGCATTCTAATTCTGATTTTCATTGTCTAGTTGGATGACTTTGGACAAATCACTTATTTCTGTGGGCCTTAATTTTATAAGGTAAATTGTGCATTAAATGAGTTCTAAGATTCTGTATAGCCATATGATTGTATGATATCTTCCTTGATCTCTGTGTACATCCTCTCTACCTTTCTTCACCCTGCAGTCCTCCCACCCCCAACTCCCATCCACCTGGAGACAGTTAGTCACCTTGTTCTTCCGAGAGAAATGTGCCATACATGCCACGTCCTGGAAACTTGAGCATAATCCTTTCATATGGTATCTTTTCCTCATCTTCTCCCTTTTATCAGTTTCTTTGTAGCTTTATCCCCTTGTTACTGTTCTGTGATTTCTAGATGATATATAGTTCAGCTGGTGGACTCCTAAATCTAACTTTCAAAAAAGTTCTAGTTAAAGCTGTTATGATGGGATTAAGGTTGCTGTCTTCTCTTTCATACAATCATTCATTAAAATGCTTTTCAGGTAAATTATACTGTGCATTTCTCAAATGTGCCTCTCACCTGGAACTCTGGTATTTGCCACTTAAGTCACACATTACCTGTGTGATTAGCTGCTGTCCATACATGTAGTTTGGGCTGAGACACATCATAGAAATGGTGCCGAGAGGGCTACCAACTTCCCCTAACTTTCAAACTGATCAGGAGAATCTTGACTTATTTATGGCATGAGCATGACTTTATCATAAGTATGTGGCCATGCAGTGGTCACCTTCTGGAAAGTAAGAAAACAGTACTCAATTCATTATTGTTTAGAGAGCACAGGAGGGCAATCATATGTGTGCATGTGGCTAAGATACTTGAATAGACTTGTTTTTTAGTGTGAAGTTCACAGATTAAAACTTATCCAACCAAAAATGGTAGACCATGAATGCAAAATGTTGCATACTCTGTCATAAGTTTTGCTCAACTATTTTTCTTTGCTCAAGGGAGGCTTTTATGGAGGACATTATATTGGAAAATGATTATGATATAAAAAGCAAAAAGTAAAGCCTAAAAAAATAAGACATGGTTCCAAATATTATGAGGTTAGTATAAAGCTAGACCCTCTGGTTGTCTGGACTACTGAGTAGGCAGAGATTACCACTAGAAATGGAGATGATATTGGGAAACTGGTTTCACTTTTAATATCTGAGTTAGCAATGGTCATAATGGGGAAAGAAATGGGACAAATGTATAGAAGTCAGAGAATTTTAGATTCAGACTGATTCTTGGAGATAATCTGTTACAATTCACTCATTTTATAACAAAAAAATAAATCAAAACCCATGAAAATAAAAGTCACTAAACCCAATTCACAGTGACAATGAAGAAGGAAGCTGAGATTATAACTTCCAGCTTCCTATTTAGCTATTAGTATGAGACAGGGCTGCCTGAGCATGAAGAGAAGCACTGTTGGACTTTGTTGAGGCATGAGGCACATTGAACCTCGCCACAGTTACCCCCAGTTGCTTTAGAGTGGAAGAGTCACAGACTCTATCCAAATGGCTTAAATGACTTGTGCTCAAAGGCCACTGTGCCATTATGGGTTCCCATATCATTGACGTGGATGACAATAGTATTTCAAAGACGAGTGTCCTTCCCTAGTTTGTATCTTCTCTAACTGAGACTTGGAAGTCACTGATATTCAAAATTTTTCAGTGATTTCCTGCAGGTTTACTGCCTGCGTACAGTCAGGGATCAATACTGTACTTGACAGATGGCCTCTGGAGGGATCTTCTGGTCATGCTTTGAGAGATCCTGCCACTAGAACTTTGTTTCAGATCATATTTCTCTTCTTCTAGGAACAAGTTTTCAATACAAAAGCAAAGAGGAGAAAGGAGAAGGCCATCCAATTTCTATTATTACCTCTAATTAGGCCTAATGTTAGTAAAGTCATAAGGTAAACATCTTGATTTTTGACATCCACTAATTTAAATTTGAAAATCTTTCCACTGGAAAAACATTTTCAAGAATCAAGGAACTTGGAGGGGAACAGAGCCAGAGGCCATTTAGTCCATCTTACTTCAGTGAGCCAGTAATTTTCTTAATGTTTCACTAATAGCAAATAACAGGTCTTGAACCCAGGTTTACTGACTCCAAAATTCAGTAATCTTTCTACTACAATGTATTCTCTCACATTTCACAGACATCTGTGTTTAAGGAGCAAAATATGATAATTGCCTCTTTTTTCTCATTATCACTGCAATATTAAACATTTGCTAACGACCTCAAATGAACTGAGTACTGAATTTTAAGAAGGAAAGATATTTTTGCTTTCTCAGAGAGCTTTCCCTACTTTCCTCCTCTGTCCTCATCCTGTCTTTCTCCCCACAATGCTTCTACTTTGGACTTTTCTAGTTCACTTGGGTAAGGCCTTCATTGTTGTGGGTAAGAGGGTAGCCTAGTAACTCCACATGTAGCCTGGTATACCAGATGACCCTCTGGGATTCTCGCTCTTATAAAACTTGTTCTTACTCATTTTATTGACATTCTTATCAAAAAGTACCGCCCACCCAACCTTAACTTCCTAGACAGGATCATTTTGTTTGTTTGTTTTTTCCCCTCCTAAAGTGAAAGACTCTATCCTCTAAAGGCAGGGACATTTTTATGGCTCATATTGGAACCAAAATTTATTATTTAGATTTATAAGAACATATCCAGTGCCAAACCCTGAGGGCACATGTACAAGACAAGGGGGGTGAGGGGGTGGGAATGATTAACAAGCAGAATCCAACTCAAACCAACTCCAGTGTTCAGTTTCCCTCTTCTTCATATACCAGAAAGGCAGTCAGATTAAAATGCATTACTTCTGGTTTTGGAAGCCTAGTACATGAACTTCCAGATAATAAAGTCACCAGAGTTCTTGAGTACTATGTGAGAAGCTATTTCTAATATAACATGTATTGCACTCAACTTCAGAATGGTGTATCACTTGGGTTTCATGTGAGAGTATTTCTTGGATAATAATAATTTTCATTGTATGACTAGAACCTTCATCCAGTGCCTACTTTACTAACACATGAGGCAGGAACCAAAAATCAGAAGCCAGGGTCCTATTTGGGATAGACTTTTAAAATAACTGGGAAAGGTCAAGCAATAGAATCATTCCCTGTCCCCTTGGCAAATATGAATACAATCTCCGATAGGGGAAGGGTTTATAGGATCTCCTGCCCAAATATATACTTGGGAATCTCATGCTATGATGTTATTTAAGTTTATTATAGCCAGAACACTCCTCCCTGAGTACTTATGGCCCAGCTACTCATTGTGTGTCTCTGTATCTCAGTCCCACTTGTGTAGGCCTGAAGCTCCCTTGCTGTTGCTGCGCTCCTCTTGGAGCTTGGAAGCCTATTGCTCTGCTGTTGTACTCTACTTCCATCACAGACAGTCACTGTGGGACTGTCTGGCTGCTGATTTGTGAATTGTCATCACTCTTTGTGATTGGGCTCTCATGTTTGGTAGCTAATTCCCACCTTGTCAGTTATGTTATGAAGCAGTCTTGCAGCCTCACCTGTCTAGCACAGCAAAGGGTCACCGAGGCACCTGTAAGATTTTCCTCACATATCCTTCTCTGTTTTAAGTCCCTAACCCTTAATGAGTTGGGAGAACTGAATTTCTTTCATCCTTTCCACAGCTCAGCGTACAAGTAAGGTGCAATATATATTCCTCTCTAGTCCCCACCATGGTCAATAACTTCTACGGAATCCTTGGTTGTATATAAATATATTCCTATTTCTATTTGACTTTTCAACCCCTATCCTATCCCGCTTGCCCTCTCCCCACCGTGCACTTCCTCCATTAACTATTGCTGAAAATAAGCAAAATGTCTCAAAGCTCCAACAAGTTTCACAAAGGGTATTGGGAATATTAGGGTAGAAGTTGGGGGAAAGAGAATCTGCTTGCTTTCTCCAAGGTTCTTACTGTCACAGTCAAAGCTCATATCCCTTTTATACTAAGGGAATCTAGACTGTGTCCCTGCAATGTGTTTAATTATACTCTTTCCTGTACTGTTTGGTAGGAAGTCTTTAATGTCTTCTGGAGATAAGTAGGAATGCCATTTTGCTGAGGATCAAGGGGGCAAAGCAGGTGCTGAAAAATATTGATAAATTAGAGTAACCTAGGTAGTGATGCTAATATATACTTGAAACTAAATTGGTCTTTGCAGTATTAATATTTTAGGTCTCCTACAAGCCCCAAACTGAGTTCAATCATTGTCTTTGGCATTTGAAATTTAAGGCAGCAAAGCACCTTTAGACTTTCCATCTACATTTATTAGAATTTTAGATTTGGAAGGGAGCTCAGGACTGATTTTTTAAAAAATTCACATTTTTATTTTACAGATGAGGAAGTTGAGTCTCAGACTGATTTTCCCTAGGTCACAGAACCATTAAGCTAGCAGACTTGGGAGACAAAGCCAGCCTCCTAATTTCAGAAGCTTTGGAGAATAATGATAGCAAAATGAATCACAGGCCATTCCCTTGGGAAGGTGCTAATAGTAGGTGAGGAGGATTTCTAACAATTCTTAAAGTAGAGAAATGGTGGCTGGGAAGGGGGTAGAATAAATGTTTGGAAATCACCATAAGCACTAGGAATAACAGAACAGAAAAAGCGATTTCTGTGGTCTTCCTACTGAATGTACCTTTTGGGAAGAATATAGCATTAAGTATCAGATATCCAATCAATGACTATTCAGTCAGTAAACATTTATTATGCACCTACTACATACCAGACACCTTGGCAATCCAGTAGGAAATACAAAGAGTGAACTCCATAATCCAGTCCAATTCAACACAACCAATATAAAACTTTTTATCTTATATAATTCTCTTCCATGGCCTTCCATTAAACCCCCATAAAAGCTTCACCCAATAAGTTAAAGGCCTTCTTTTAGGAATTTTACTATTGTGGAGATCCCAGACCCTATTCTGACCCTTGGTTGTTATCTTAACATGTCTAAGTCTCACTTTTCTGAATTGTAAAGTGGGAACAATAAGACCTTTAGTCCCTTACCTTATAGGATTTGGGTCAGAAGTGAATGAAAGCATTTGAAAACTTTAAGGTGCTTATTCTTGAGACAGACAGAGTGACTTGCCCAGTGTCACATACTTAGCAAGTGTTGTCTGAGATCAAATTTGAATTCAGGAAGATGAGTCTTCCTGACTCCAGGCCCAGCCCTCCATCAACTGTACTACCTAGTTGCCCCTTCACTGAGAATATCAATAAATTAATTCAATAAGTTAATCAATTTAATAAGTTAAATTAAATTAATGTTTGCAAGTGCTCTATAATTTTTATGATTCTTATCACTATCTAGCCCCTTTTGTACTACTGTAATATCATTGTTCTAACCAAATAACTTTATTCAGTGACCATTGAGGTGATATATTCTCAGAGCCACATCCATCTTGATCTCTTTTTATAAATGAAGTCAGAGGCCATAAAGAGCTTGCAGCTAAATAGAAGAATGGTTCAAAGATTTAGTTCAAAAAAGCAAACAAAGGAATTAATAGAATTGATTGCATTATGTGTTTAAGAGCAACAAGAAACCTCATTTTGTGATTTATTTGTTTATTTCATACTATAGTGCTAATGATGAATGCTACATACTAGCAGATAGGCTACCATGAAGATCATTTCTGTTCACATCCCAGCAATAGTTAACAGAAAATTTAAAATGTCAAAAAATTCTACAAATTTTTCAAACCAAGTTTATATATTCCTTGTTAGTTAGTGACTTCAGTGCAAAGATCAGCAAAAGGGAGCCTTTTCTTGCTTCTTCTCTTCATAAAAAGCTTGAAATTGCATCTATGACTTCACTGGTATATGAAATTCATGGTGGAGAGACATTTTCTACCAAAGCATATTTGTCTCTTCACCCAGCAAGTTTGAATCAGAACATAGGAAGCCAGCCATGATGGCAGGAGGATCTATCTGCTACCTCAAGCTGATTCTCATTGCATATATTGAAGCATGTATACATAATACATATAGTATATATTTTTCAGGAGAGAAAATATGCTTCATCTGTCTATATACATTTCTTAGGCCAAAATATATATCCATATGGTATGAGCAAGACTTGTGGATTACTAAAAATTGTATATTATGAAAATCTTTTTCTTCAAGAAGAAAATTGGAAGAGCTGGACATAGAAAAATACTGAATATCATTTTTTAAAAAAAGAATGTCTTAACAGATCTTAACAGAGAACTGCTAATAAGTATTGGATAGTTTTCAAGAACATCTATAAGTATTAATTTAACTATTGGTTAAATTAATTGTAAAGTAGTACAACAATTAAAGTAGCATTCACAAGGAGGCTAATATCTCATTGATTCTTATAGTATTGAATGGATAATAGTTTAGATTTTTTTTTTTTGCTTTTCTATGGAAGAGAAAAAATAGGGCAATAAGGAGTTCTATTGTGGAAACACCTGATAATTTATGATTTTATGTTATTATGTTTTAAAAAAAATAATGTGGCAAATGGGAAAAGGACCTACATGTACAAAAATATTTATAGTAGATCTTTTTGGGATGGCAAAGAATTGGAAATTGGGGGAATGCCCATTAATTGGGGAATGGCTGAACCAGTTGTGGTATATGAATGATTTGTGCTATAAGAAATGATAAACAGGCAGATTTCAGTCTAGAAGGACTTAAATGAACTGATGCTGAGCAAAGTAAGCAGAAGCAGGAGTACATTATAAACAGTGACAGAAAGAATGTGTGATGATCAACTAGACTTAACTCTTCTCAGCAATACAGTGATCTAACACAATTCCAAAAGACTTGTGATGGAAAATATGATCTACATCCAGGAAAGAACTATGGAATTGATGTAGATCAAAGCATACTATTTTTATTATTTTTTTAAAATTTGTTTTCAGTTTTGTCTTTCTCGTGTTTTTTCCCTTTTGTTCTGATTCTTCTTTCAAAAGACTAATATGGAAATATGTTTAACATGATTGTACACGTATAGCTTATATATATATTGCTTGCTATCTTGAGGGGGAGGAAGAAAGGAAGGGAAAAACAAAAATTTGAAATTACAAATCTTTAAAAAATGGATATATAAAACTATCTTTTCATGTAATTGAAAAAAATTAAAAAATATTAACAAATGAGAAAATCACGTGGCTAATGAAAAGTTAAATTAGAAATGGCTATCTTTTTTGGGGGGGTTGGGCAAGGGAATTAGGATTAAGTGACTTGTTCAGGGTCACACAACTAGCTGTGTCTAAGGACAGATTTGAACTAAGGTCGTCCTGATTCCAGGGCTGGTGTTCTATCTACTTTACTATCTAGTTGTCTCCTAGATCTTTGGTTAAAGCAAAAAGTAAAAACAATGCCAAAAAAAAAAAATAATAATGACAATGGGACAGACTGGTTATACATTTGGTGAGTATCTCAGGCAATGTCAGTGTATTGCAGTAACTTTAGCAACCTATATTAGCTTATTTTTTATTTCTCCAAGCTTACAGAAAAGCAGGCCACCACTTAATTAATTAATCAGCAATTGTGTATCACATATAATTTGTCCACCAGGTGGCATTAACTCAAGCCACCAGACAAGTGGTTTTGTTAGCATCCAGGGCTTCTGTCTGGGGCTTTTTGTAAAGCCTTTAGTTTCCCCATTGCTTAATTGAGAGTGTTCAGTCTACAAACTTTTAGTATCTCTCTCACTTCCATTGCCCCAGGTATGTATGTCTCTTACTAGTGTGGTCTTCGTCTTTCAAGGATTTTACAATGATGTGGAGATATAGAAGTAAAATACGACTCCAAATATAAAAAAAATAAAATGACCTTAAGCTCTATTTTTCCCCATTCTTTAAATGTGGGAAATCCCCATTTCTCTGTTAATCAATTAAATTAATAAAAATGAAGCAATTGATATTCAACTACCACATTTAAAAAACATATACTAATATAAATAATATAACTTTAAAATTATATTATTATATGTATAATAAACATGTATATATAATAAATTAATATAAATAATAGATAATATAGAAAATCAATCAGAAGAATCAAAGTTATCATCTATTCAAGAGGCTATGAAAAAACACGTGGTGGGTAGAAGTAGTCTGTAACATATTTCTAAAGAGGATTTGCAGGTGAAAAATGGGGGGGTTATTATCAAGGACACATACATTTATGACTGAAAAAGAAGGTTGGCTCATCATGTGGCAGGAATAAGAGGTGGCAGATAGACAATCCAAGACTTGTATTGGTATTCACAAAAAGATCTAGAAGAAGACCTTTAGCATATTAGGTGAAGCTTTTATGGGGATTAATGGAAGGTCAGGGAAAAGAGTTATACAATATAAGAAGTTTTATGTTGGTTGCATTGGATTGGACTGGATTGTGGAGATCCCAGAGACGATCTAAGTATTAAAGTACACATAGTTATTACAGAAATTAATGACCAAGGGCTATAGTTTTCATTTCCCAACAAACTGAACAAGTTTTATCAATGGTCTTTTCAGCTAGAATGACCTCTAGTTTCTCAATTATTCTGTCAAAGACCACAGAAATTTGAAAGGAGGTTTTTTGAACCTTGAACATTACCTCAGGCACAGTCCCCTCCAGGCCACCTAGACATGTTCTCATGTTGTTAAGAAAGGTCATTTGGGTGGGAAGGATTTGGGCTTAGGCCCACTCTAATAGAAAACAACCTAGTAAATTAAAGGGGAGAGGTTGGAGTGGTCTTTTTCTTCTATTATGCAACTGTGGCTTGTTCAGTTGTTTTCATTGTGTCCAACATTTTGAGACCCCAGTTAGGTTTTTCTTGGTAAAGATAATTGAGTGATTTGCCATTTCTTTCTCTAAATGTGGCAGATCATTTTAAATAGAATGTCCCAGGAAATTTAGTTTAGTTTTAAGCTTTAATAATTTTGCATGTACAAATGTTGTAAATTTACCAAAAGTATCACGTGAAAACTTATTTGAATTTCTTTTTTTACTTTTGTAAATTATGAATAATTTAAAAATTTTAATTTTAGCAAGGTATGACATTACCTTTTGCTTGTGCAATCATTTCTGGATGATACTCTCTCAGTCCACCCCTTCCTTAGACAATTTGTATATTTGTTGGAGAATGTACCTTACAGATTGAGCAGATTATTTTGTAGCAAGTGTTCTTATATAACTGTCTTAGTAAATGACTTTGCTAAAAACAAATCAAGTCTATTGGCTGCAGCACACTCTTAGTGGCTCATGAAAGTATATCACCATAGAGATACTCCTAGAACTTAAGGGTAGCTGTCATCCCTCTAGGGACCCTACCTTCAAGTGCAAGTGCAAATTGGGAAGTAAGCTCAGAGTAGGAAAAGTTGCACAAAGATTAGATAAGACATGTATCCTGCCCTCAGGAAGCTACAACTAGTATGGAAGTATGACTATAATACAAAATTTCAAATAATGAAAAATGTAAATGAAGTTTTTAAAGAGGTTACAATGTTTAAAAAGTAGTGCCAGAACTTCTCCTTGGAGGTTAAATGGACATATTTTTATTAATAAACACTATGTGTCAGAAATTTGTGAGGTAAATCCAGTGGAAAGAAAGACCAACACTTGTAGAAATCACACAGCAAAAGACACCAGACAGGTAGAAAATATTAGAAAACTCTAATATACTCTGGAGGTGATCAGTGGAACAAGTTGGCCTATATTCTAGTCCTGGCTTTGATGTAAACTATGATCTTGGGAAAGACTTTAAGCCCATCTATTGTCATCTGTGAAATGAAGCCTTTGGACTAGATGCTCTTCCAGGTGTTTTTTCCTTATTGAAAATATTAAAATGTACAGTTGCTTTGAATTGGTTATATAATTAATTGGATTGATTTCTCTAAAATGTCAAATTCTTCTGGTGGGGTCCAATGGATAAGTTCATTTTTTGTTGGAAAAAAAAAAAAGCTTCTGGTGGTAAAACAGGAAGAAAAAAAAAAAAAGATCCAATCTCCATCAGTCCTAAATGGGAATGTTTGCTGCTTAGTAAAAAGGAAGAGTAGTATGTTAGTTATTTTGAATTGCTAATTGGGGATTTAGTTGTCTAGATAGAGAGTTGGAAGATAAAAGCCTGGGTTTTTGTTCTTTTCCAAAGGTAGAATTCTCTATAGGTCCTTGCTTTTGGGAATCTAATGACCTTATAAGAAAAATGTAGGAAATGCAGAGAAGGCATTATAGTCCCATGGTCCTAACTATAGTATTTATGATCTTTATTTTATTCTTTTAAAGAAATAGAAGAGTGCCATTCTCTTACTTTTTATTAGTGAGATATGTCTCTTATTTCACTTCCAGTCAGACTCCTTCCTTCACTAAAGGCCTAAAGAGAAATCAATTGCCTAAGGTCTTATAGGGAGGAAGTAGCAGAATTAGCATTCAATCTCAGATTTTCAGGTTCCTTCATTAGAAAACTAGTATTCCATATTGTCATTGTGTCTGGTAATTGAAATGGATGCATAGTATCTTTCTTCACAGAGTCTTTTTGAAGAAAGGGTTTTATAAGCAATAAGGACATATGCAAATGTGGGTCATTATTATTGTTGTTGTTAAGGTAATTACTTAGAATGCTAAGAGATAAGAACCAAAGGACAAGGATATTAAAAAAAAAGTAAAGAGTAGGATCCATAGGTAGAGTTGGAGACTGTCATGTTGGGGACTGTACAGGTGTGCCAAGAAGTCTTCTTTTTCTTAAAATCTGAACTTCACTGACCTATCACAGTATCTGAAATCTTACTTGTAGTACTTCATTCCTCACTAAAATTCAAATGTTTTGGGGAAAGAAAACAAAATATTTTCTACCAATCATTTGTCCATTAATATAATTGTGTTTACTTAATCTTTCCTAAAAAGAGCTAGTTGAAAGGACATTTTGATTAGGTAGAAGAAAACTTTTGGTAGGAACCTCCCCCCAAAACAAAAAACAAAAAACAAAAAATACACACTCCCATAAGAATGGAAAATAAGGCTATAAGCCGAGGGGATAGCAACTGAAGACAAATTTCCTATCATCTTTTTGCTTGTGATGTAAAGAAGTACTTTTGGGCTCCTCTCTATAGATTAGAAGAGATTAACACTGGTTTCATCTTTGTAAGAATTCTAAAAGTGAACATGTCTCTATAAAAGTGAAAATTGGCTGGATAGGTTCCAAGCTATGATAACATTGTAGAATTTTGGAACAGGAAGGGAACATAGAGACCATCTTGTCCAATATAGGTGAGCATGTGAAGAGGTTTTGCAGTGGTCAGAATGCATTGCAAAATTCAAGGATTTTGTTATTGATAGATATGCATAATAGAACTAGGAATACGAGCCAGGAGGTAGAGGGTTATGACCTTGCCTTCTTCATTTAACTTCAGCTTCACTTGCATGACAATCAGAAGCAATCTTGGCAGTGATGTGGGCTATTTAAACCTGGACCTTTACCAAATGCCTGTGTTTGTTTTTTAGGAAGAATTTCTGAAATGGATTTGGGGGCACAAATTCCCATCAGGAATTAAAGAGGATTTAGAATGAATTTTTGTCACCTGAAGTCTAATTGAGGACTAGAGACATCACATTTTAACTATAGACAAAGCCAGTCTGTAGGTTAGACTCAATCTTCAGTCCTGGGGACATCTTTTGTTTCCTGTTCTTACTCAAATCCTTAGAAATGGATTAAAAAGCAGTCAGTCTATCTTTTTCTAGGAGAAGCTTTCTAATCACATCATCTTCCAATTGAATCTGAATATCTAGCAGATGGCCCTAAAGAACCAGATCTCTGAAAATGATGGCAAAGAGAAGTATGGTGACCACCAGACTAACAAAGATGATACATCTCACAGACAAGCAATAGATTGTAGTGAGATGGTATCTTAATAAGGATCAGCAACTGAATCACTCCCCTATTGGTGTGGTAAGACCCATGGGAGAGTAAAACCCATGTGTTCTTGGAGGTTGGGGAACTATTTTTCCCTCATTGTATTTACAATAACATTTGATTAATGTCTTTTGTTTAGAACTAAACTTTTCCTTTGAAGTAAACACATTTGTGAAAGTGTACAAACTATGATTTTAAGTGGATATTAAGTGATATCTTGAACTTGAGGTAGCTTTTCTGATAGCCAATGCATGAGAAGTTGTATTCTAAGAAGAAATGAAAACCTTACAGAGGTTAAGGGAATTTGCTCAATGATACAAAAAATGCAGAGGGGTGAAGGAAGGATTGGAGTAAGGGAGATTTAAATGTAGAAAGCCATTGCAGTGTCCTACTGCTCAGAAAGATACAATAGGAATAAGGAAGAGGAGACCAAAATAAATAGAATATAAAGAACCTGGAAATGGAATTATATAGAAGAGGGTAGGGCTAGATTCAAAGATAACATCAAGATTTTCAACACAGAACACTAAGGAACAATTTTGAGGAAAAGAGGGTAAGCTCAGCCATCGACATGCTGCAATCAACCAAACTTTCCAGGCTTCATGTTTCATGGTCTTTTGGGATTCTACATTCTATGAGAGGTAATTTAACAAACTAATGTTAATTAAGGTGATACTGATTTGGTGCATTTTGTCTTCTGAATAACAATATAGGGTTTTTCTTCAATTGGGGAATAGCTGAATAAGTTGTGGTATATAAAAGTAATGAATATTAATGTTCTATAAAAAATGGTGAACAAGCCAATTTTAGAATGGCCTGGAAAGATTTACATGAACTGATGCTGAGTGAAAGAAGCAGAACCAAAAATACATTACACATAGTAACAAGAAGCTTGTGCTATGATCAACTATGAAAGAGTTGGTTTTTCTCAGTGATTCAGTGATCCAAGGCAATCCTAATAAACTTTGGATAGAAAAGGCCATCTGCATCCAGAAAGAGAACTATGGAGATTGAAAATAAATCAACACATGCTATGTTCACTTCTTTGTTCTGTTTTTTTTCTCTCTCTTGTAGTTTTTTTCCCTTTTGTTCTAATTTTTCTCTCTCAACATGATTTATAAAGAAATGTATATTTAAAAAGTTAATATACATTAACAACCAGAAAATAAATAAATAAAAAATTAAACTATCATAAAGGGCTTTAACTTGTAAAGCAATTTTTTCACATCTCTTGCCTTGTTTGAACATTATAACTCTCCAGGTGTGATTTGCCCAGGATGACAGGAGGTTAGCAGCAGACTTGGGAAGAAAACCCATTTATTTCTAAAATAGCATTTTTGCTACCAGATCACCCTGCATTTTCAGTGGTTTTTAATTCCTTAGTGCAAAAGAATAATGTTAATGGCTTAGAATATCAGATACTCTCCAGGATATATGGAGAATATATTTCTGACTAGGAGGCCCTTCCTAGTGCCATTGAAATAATAAAATAATATAAGTGGTTAGGAGAGGGAAGAATCAAAACTGACATAGGTTTTGAATGTGGATGCAAAAGATTGCCAAGGAAACAAATCATATTGAAAATAAGACATAAATTTTCCCTTATGCATGCTTAAGGACCTTCTGTAATAACCAAGGATCTCTTTGGGGGAATATGCATCCTATGTTAGAAATCCCCTTGGCTTGGACTGTTCTTGGGCCACAAACTCATTTGATACTACTCTGAAAAGTCAGATGGAAGCATTGCCTATCCAAGATTGAGCACATAATAGGTGCTTCATAAATACTTGTTGATGGATTGATTTATTTTCTTTCCATCAAATTTTTTTCAATGTAGGAGGAAAATTTTTTCTTTGAGGAAAAAAATCTGACTTATAAAAATGTCAGCTTCTCTTACTATGATGATCCTTTCTTTAGTTACATCCTCTGTGACTGGAATGAGGCAAAAACAGCATGTTTATACATTCCTCACCCCCAGAACCCTTCCCAGTGGGAGCCTCAATACTCACAGGAAATCTACCTTCAGCTCTGCCCTCTCTCCCTCAGGCCCCAAACTGGGTAAACAAATGAGGCTTTTTCTTTACTATAAAGATCAACAAAGTTGGGGGCTTTGTCAGTTAATGGCGACACTGGCTTGCTGAGTTGAGTCTTCTGACAAGAACATGCCATTGTCAACCCCCAGAGTTTCAACCTAGGTGAGCAAAGTCCCAAAGGGGATGCAAGATCGAGACCACATGGAGCCTCTTGGATTAAAACAGACTCATTGAATTGTACCCAGAAGCATGCCAGGAGTGAGTGCAGCTGGTGCACTGGGCTCCCCATAGCAAAGAAGGGGAAGTACATGGTACTAACAGTGAACAATGAATAGTTTATACCCCAAGATGAGGATGCTGACCTGCCTTCAGGGGGCCTCATGGGGCTCAAGTTTTGAATTGTTTTTTATATGTTCAATACCAGGTATACCTTGATCATCCATATTCTGTTAGTCTCCTCCATGGTATGCATTTATGAGATGCCTGACTGAAGTGAGGGGGGACAATCTGTGGCCAAGAGATAGAACAAAACTCATCAACACTCCCTGTCTTTCTAGACAGAACTTTTGGATATAATGATTTCATTGCTAAAACCATCTGATTGAAACTAACAATCCATGTTCCACATAGCTGCCAATTGATGTTCTGCTAATTAACAATTATTATGTACCTATCATGGTCTAGTCTTGTTAGTAGCGTTATGAATACAAAGTGTTGTGATCCAAAAAGAAAGGCAAATGACAGGACCTGAAGAGTCATAATTCCTAAAGCAGTTCTATGTCACTCCTGGTTCAAGCTGGTAGAACAGGACAAACGATGAGCTTTTGGGTGTTTGGAGATTTGGCAGTTTCTATTTTGCTGAGCTGCTGCCTAGGTAATTGCTGAGATAGAAAGGCTTAGGATCATAGGGGCCCTTCTGCTTCAAGGAAAAATTCAGATTCCTCTATTTGGAATTGAAAGGCCAGATTTGCCCTTATTCTCCCTTATATACTTCATCCAAACTAGCCTATGTAACATCCTCATAAGCATTTTGCCATTCTTGTCTCTTTCACTCTGCCTCTTGGTGTGCATTGTTTCCTTTATGATTGGTATGGTATCAAGTGATACCATACATCCAAGGAACTTCCTGACAAATCTGTCTTCTCTACTTCCTTTGGAAGTACTTCCCCTTCCTTCTTCCCCCACCCCCTTCAACATACTTTTATTTCTCCATACACACCTACAATAGAATATATATTTCTTGAGGACAAAGACGTTCAATATATTGTCTTTGTATTCCTATTGCATAGTAGATGGTTAATAAATGTTCAATTGTTCAGTTGTACTGAATTGAATTCTGAAGATTAAGGTATTCTATTGTCGAGTAAAAGCTAAGTTTCTTTGCTGCATTATGACATGGCCATGATGACAGAGAATTGCCAGTGATTTCCAGAAGGGAAAAATTTAGAGGGTTGTTCTACCCTATTTAGAACAGACTTTTAGAGCTAGAAAGAACCTGGATCATGTGGTCAAAAATCCACCTTTCTTTTAAACCTCTCAATTTACAGATAAAGGAACTAAGAACATGAGAATCTAAATCATAGAACAAAGGTTCTTATGGTTTTGGGGAAGAAGCAGTGAGCTTGGGGCCAAGAAACAGGTTCTGAACCTGCCTCTGCCAACAAAGAGCTCAGGAACATTGGGAAACTACATCACTTTTCTGTGCCTCTGTTTCCCCATCTGTAAAATTAAGTGGACTAAACTAGATCATTGCTAAAGTTCCTTCTGGCTCTGCTGTTTTATAATGTCCAGGTTATACATGAAATTTCATTTCTTATTTCTAGACCTCATAAGTTGTTTCCCATTTCTGAAAGTCATGCCCTCCCCCCACCTAGAACTCTTAGAATTTCTAGCTTCACTTCCCCTAAAACTCAGCCTAAAGGTCCCTTTCTACATAAAGGATTTCCTGATGTTTCCAGTGTCTCCTCAGCCTAGAAATTATCTTTCAACATATTTTGTTTACATATTTACTTTATATACTTATATTTATCAAGAGATTCCCTTTTATTTATTCCATATGCATTTGGTATATAGTTTGTGTGTGTGTGCATGTTGTTTTCCATGATATGATGTTAACTCCTTAATATGAGTCTATTTCATCCTTGTCTTTGTATTGTCTGTGCCTCTCACAGTGAAGTAAATAAACATAGTAGGCAGTAAATGATTGTTGAAAGTGAGGGTTAAATAACATTTGCACATTTCCAGTGCAGCAGTGGGTCTTATTGAATGTCAAAAAATTTAAAGGAAAGTCTTCAACATACTGAATGAACTTTCTGTAGAATGTGTGGGGTGCCTTCCCTTTCTCCCCTATCTTTTAAAAAATATCATTTATTTAGACAATTTTTTTTTAAATTTTGAATTCCAGATTCTTTCCTTCACCTTTATCACTTCATCCTCTACTGAGAAAGCAAAAACTATATCAATTATCTATGTAAAATCATACAAAGTATATTTCCATATTAATCATATTACAAAAAAGTAAAAAAAATAAAGGAAGAAAATTTTACTTTAATTTCAGAGTTTATCAGTTCTTTTTCTGGAGGTGGATATCATTTTTTTTTCTTTTTCTTTTTTTTAAAATTGCTTTGGATCACTGTATTCATCAGAGTTAGCCAAATTTTTCACAATTCACCATCATTACAACATTATACGTTGTTACTGTACACAATAGTCTCCTGGTTCTTCTTAATCCACTTTGCATCAGTTAATATAGGTCTTGCCACGTTTTTTCTGAAATCATTCTTGTCATTTCTTCTAGCACAATAGTACTAAATCTCAATGTCACAACTTGTTCATTTTCCAGTTGGTGATTATCCCTTCAATTTCTAGTTCTTTATCACCACAAAAAGAATTTCTATAAATATTTTGTTCATATAAGTCCTTTTTCTTTTTCTTTGCTCTCTTTGGCCTACTTGCCTACTAGTGGTATTGCAGTATCAAAGAATGCACAGTTTTGCAACCCTTTGGGCCTAGTTTCAGATTGTTCTCCAGAATGGTTGGACCAGTACCTGTATTTCCTCCAGCACTCTCCATTTTGAGGTTGTTAGGAGGTACCTGAGAGTCGTTTTAATTTGTCTTTTTCTCATCAATAGTGATTTAGAGCAATTTCTCATATAATTATAGATAACTAATTTCTTCTTCTGAAAATTGTTCATATCATTTGACCATTTATCAATTAGGGAATAGCTCTTTAAAATATTTTTGATTTTATTTTTTTCTAAGTGTTTATACATTACAGGATTTAGAGCGAGAAGAGACTTTAAGGAATCATCTAGTTTTACTCCCTCATTCTGCAGCAAGGAAATCAAGTCTCTGAGAAATGAATTCATTTGTTTTGAGCCCTTCAGATCTGGGCAACATGGTGTATTATATTCTAAAAAAACAACGATTATTATCATTGAAATGGCAAGAATGCTAGATCTGAAGTTACTAGTACAATATTTGAATTTGGCTTTCTTATATACATGATGCTGGACAAATACTTTTACCTCTCTGGGGCCTTAGTTTTCCTATCTATAAAATTGGGGTTGGGCTAGTTGACCTCCCAAGTCTCTGAGAGGTTTAGAGTTCTAGTCTTATGATCAAGTGACAGTTATGGTTATCACTGAAAAATCTTTGAGGAAAAATACTATCCTGAAAATTAGTGCTATGAGAAACCCTGATTTTACTTCTATATCGTTCCTTGAATTTCCTGATCCCATTTTTAGTAGGTCCTCTCAAGCTGTCTCCTTGCTTACTCAGCTGTCCCCTGGTGTAATTTCAGCTTTTTGCTGCCATTGTGGAGATTTAAAAAGCTTCCCTTTCTTTCCTTTGAAATGGAGGGAATAAGTCCCATCTTGTTTTCTTTCTTTTTTTCCCCCCAGAGTGAGCAATCGGTCTTTTTCAGTAATTTGGGAAAATACTTTCAATAGAGGAATTAAGGCAGATGGAGAAATACATGAGCTTCTGTATTTAAAATGTTGTTTTTGGTGTCAAGCTTCTGTAAATCCAGGGGCCATTTCATTGTATCAAGAAAAAAATATCTTTTCTGAAGGTGATGAAAAAAATGTTTATTTGATTCCACCAAGTTGTCAGTGGGGAGGATCTCAATGGGGATTTCTGTGACCAGTCTTTCCCAAGGCCTTGCTTCCAAGAGTGAAAATGAATGATGTCTGAAATCTCATGTCTCATATCTTCCCACTGTCGTTTTTATTTCTTTGGGATTAACACGAAATCTATATTGAGAATAATTCCTTGATTTTTTAGAAAATAAAAGGCTTACTGTTTCTGAGGTTGCCTGCTGAAAGCTGTACTCCTAGAGGATGCCAGATTTCATTTTCAAGTATTTATTAAGCTTTCTTAGTGTATTTATTAAATTAATATACATTGGTTTAGGCAGTTATATAAAACAGGATCTCATGTCAATCAATCAATCAGTATTTACTCTGGACTAATGAGGTGTCCAGCTCTAGATGTCAGATACAGAATAGATATGAATCTTACTTTGAATATTTTATTATTAGGAGAGTTTGAGAAACATAAGAATGATACAGACAGCATGGAATATTTGAGGAGTGAAGTTTTTTTTTTTATTCCCTTTTAAGTAGATGCAAGAATATCTTTTTTTTTCTTCAGAAGTGATTTTTAATACTTATTACACTATATTGCTCAGGAAAAATTTCCCTAATATTAAGGCTTGTTTGTCTATTTTATTCTTTTGTTTCTGGTATTGTTTTAAGCATAAGAGCTATAGACTCATGAAATGTTAGAGCTGAAAGGGAACTTGGGAATCATTTAGTGTACCTCCTTCATTTGAGAAAAGTGAGGAAAGTAAGGTCCATGAAGGTTAAATGATTTGCCCCAAGGTCACATAGATAGTGAATGTCACAGCTCAGACTGAAAGCAAGATTTTTTTCATTCCAAATCTAATGCTCTCTCAATGTCTAATAACCATCTTTCATATTTTAAATCTCATTTTGCCTAGATGATGATAGTAAAGTCTTTTTTATTTTCTATGTAGCCCAGTTCCCCCAGATAACTTATTCGTATTCTCCAAATGATTTTACAGAAAAGGGCTGGCTGGATAGTGAGTCTGGGGACCTACTCATCTCTGCTAGTTACTCCCTATGTGACCTCAGACAAATCCCTTAGCCTCAGGTTTCTCATCTGGAAAATAAAAGTATTGGATTAGATTGACCTCCAAGGTCTCTTCCGGTTCTAAATCTATGATCCTCTGACACCTTTCAGATTTAGCTCTTATCATTGAACTCTAAGAAGATGAAACAGTGTGAATTATGCTGCTTCTTCCTCCTCTTGTTTTCTGTTGCTAGTCTTTGTATTATGGAGAAGAAAAACTATTAAACTGTTTCTAGATGATAACAAAACATCTGGTGAATTCATATGCCAATTTTGTGATTGGGTATCTTTTCTTTGGAACAGTGAATATCAGGATTATTGAATTTCCTCCTGAATCAACCAACTCTTTTGGTCTTTTTTATACAAAACCTTGATCTAGGCATTGAAGGATGGGTAGGATTTGGCCAGGCACAAAGGAGAATGAAGGGCATTTTGAGAGAGGGCAATAACATAAGGGAAGGCTCATAGACTCTCTTATTCATAACTTGGTACTGGGACATCTTCAGCTTATCTCATTAAGATTATTTCCCAATTCATGTCTAAATGTCAACTTACCAGAGCCTCTGGAGATTCCTTCCAAGCAACTTCTTCCTATTAAAAATCGGTGTTTTAGGTCACTTGTCCTTTGATGAATCACTAGGCATCTTCAAGGGTAAAACTCTGTTTATTTCCTGGTGATGGGCCAAATGCTCATCCCTCTGTCACTGGATGGCATAGTTCCCAGAGAATTATTGAAGATGGGACTCTGGCCCAGTATTACTAACCTTTTGCATTTCTTTCACATTATGACTCTATCCTCATGGATATTCAGAAAGCCATCCCACTAAGTGTTATTAGAGAGCTTACTTTGTTCTTTTTTTATCTTTCCCCTGAGATGTTAATAAAGATTCACTATTCTGGAGACCTAGGTCCCAGTTCTGGCTCTACTACTAACTAGCTATGGAAACTTTAGAAAGTCACTGGATTTTTCTAGATTTGGTTTCCTCTATTATGAAATTAGACAATTGAACTAAGTGATATTTAATATCTCTTCTAGTCAATTCCACTTAACTAATGATCTTAGTTAAGTATATTTTACATATATATGTATATATATGTAT